>PVKH010011400.1:0-17778 GCA_004027955.1 Chaetophractus vellerosus
TATTTGGTTTAGATGGTTTTTAGTATCATTCAAGTCCTCTACATCTTTATTGATCTTCTATTTATTTATTTATTTATTTATTTTCAAACATTTATTTTTTTAAATTTATTACATATCCCCCTCCCCCCTTTCTGCTTGTGCTTGCTGTGTTCATTTTTGCATTCTTCTGTGTCTGCTTGCTGTCCCCCCCACCCCCCCCTGCGGTGACCTGCCAAGTCAGCTCACTGCGTGGCGGCCTGCCTGCTCGTGGCGGCTTGCCCTGCCCTCAGTGGCTTGCTTTCTCGAGGCAGTCTGCCCACTCGAGGAGGCCCTGGGAACCAAGCCCAGGGCCTCCTATGTGGTAAACCGGCAACCTACCAATTGGGCTACAGCCAGCCCGATCTTCTATTTAAATGTACTATCCATTAGTGAAAGTGGTGTAGTGATGTCTCCTAAATTAAATGTAGATCCATTTATTTCTCCCTTGAAATCTCTCAATATTTGCATCATACATTTTAGAGTTCTGGTGTTAGGTGTCTATATATTTATATATTTATAATTGTCATATCTTCTCTTTGAATTGATATCTTTATTCAGCATGTAGTGACCTTCTCTGTCTCTCACAACAATCTTTAAATTAAAGTCTATTTTATCTAATATTTGCACAACTACCTCAGGATTTTCTTTTGCTATTTGCATGGTATTTTTTATGCTGTCACTTTCAACTTACTTGTGGCTTTAAATTTAAGATTAATTTCTTCTGAATAACATATAATTGGGACATGCTTTTTTATCAAACATTCTGCCAATCTCTGCCTTTTGATCAGAGAGTTGAATTCATTAACATTTAAAATAACTACAGAAAATGCAGGACTTTCTTCTGCCATTTTGCTACTTTGTCTTTGTAAATCTTATACTTTTTTTCATTCCTCAATTTTTCTGTTAATGACTACTTTCATATATATTTAATTTTTTGTAGTGTACCATTTTGAGTTCACTCTCATTTCTTTCTGTGTGTATTTTTCATGTGTTTTCTTTGTGATTACCATGAGGTTTAAGTTTAATATCCTAAATCCATAACAATCACATTTGGCTTAGTTTCAAATAAATTTAAACAGCATACACATATACTCTTTCTATACCTCTCAATTCCCCTACTTTTTTGTTTTACTTGTTACAAATTATATCATTATATATTGTTTGTTCAAAACCACAGATTTATCATTAATCTTCCTGCTTTTGCACTATAAAGCCTGTAAGAAGTTAAAAATTGAGTTACATACTCAAAAAAAAATGCAATACAGTAGTACTGGCATTTAAAATTACCCACTTGGTTATCTTTACCAGTGGTCTTTATTTCTTAACGTTGCTTTGAACCCTTTGATGGCCTTTCATTTCAACTGAAGAACTCCCTTTAGTATTGCTTGTAGTGGAGACAAACTCCCTCAGCTGTAGTTTAACTGGGACTATCTTAATCTCTCCCTCACTTTTGAAAGACAGTCTTGCTGGATATAAAATTCTTGGTTGATGCTTTCTTTCATCACTTTAAATATTTTGTTCTACTGCCTTCTTGCCTCCATGGTTTCTGATATGAAATTGGCACTTAATCTTATTTGGACTCCCTTGTACATAACACATTGCTTTTGTCTTGCAGTATCAGAACTCTCCTTTTCCTTTAATTGAGAGTTTGACTACTATGTGCCCAGGCATGATTCTCTTTGAGTTTACTTTGTTTCAGTTTCATTGTGTTCCCGAATGTGCATATTAATTTCTCATTAAATTTGGAAAGTTTTATTATATTATTTCTTTGAATAGTCCTTCCCTTTCTCTTTTTCTTCTCCTTCTTAGAGTCCCATAATGCATATTTCATATATTTTATGATGTCCCACAGGTCTCTTTAGTCTGTGTTCCTTTTTTAAATGCTTTTTTCTTTCTGTTCCATGTCCTGTACCATTTCAATTTTCTTGTCTTCAAGTTCACTATTTCTTTCTTCTGACAACTTCATTGAGATTCTCATATTGTTCATTCATTGTTTGCTTGATATCCTTTAGTTCTTTCTCTGTGTTTTCCTTTATCTCCTTGAGAATATTGAGGATGAATTTTTAAAAGTGTTTGTCTCATATGCCCAATGTCTGATATTTTATCATTGATGGTGTGTGGGATTTTTATATTATTCTTTTGGATGGTCCATCATTACTGTTTGTTTGTCTTGTAATCTTTTGCTGCATACTGGATATTTTATTATTTTAATGTGATAATTCTGGGAGTTAGTCTCAGAGCTGTCTTTTCTTTAAGTTTGTATCCAGCTAGTTATTTTTCAGGGATTTCTTTGAGTGCCAGGATCTAACAAATACAAGTAAACCAACACAAAATCACTTTTCACATTCATTGCAAGTTGGCTCTTTGTTAGTTGTTGCTCTCCTTCAGAGTTTAGTTCTCCTAAAAAGAAAACTGACCTGAGACTAATCTGAAGTGCAGCGTCCTTTCCATCTCTTCTGAACTTGCATCTTGTCCTCAGCTTGTGCTTATTTGTGATCTTAGGAATTCCCCTATTTACAGGAATTTGAATGCTTCTTCCTCTCCCTATGAAATAGACTTTTCCCCTCCCACATGCTCTATTGTATGCATTAAAGCAGTAATCATTTGCCATGCTGCTTTGATTTAATTGTCTCTTATATTGCTTTACCTGTCCACAAGTTGCTTCTGCCTGTAGGTATGTTCTGGCATGGTGAGCCAGACTGGAGTTTCCTGGTTGAATCCTTCAGGCTGCCACCTGATAGACTGGCACTAACATAAAGGCCCTGTTATGTGTATCCTCTGCTTCCTCTGAAATAGGGCCAGGGACTCACAATGGAAGTGTAGGCTGGCTCCACACTGCTAGGGAAGAGAAGGAGGGCAGTAAGTCCACCATACATTTTTCCTACTTCATTTTACAGCTGCATTTTCTTGATTCACTATTGCCCAGTTACTACAACCCTTTAACTGTTTTCCAGAGTCCTGAGGAAGATGGTTCTATGAGTTTTTGCAAGTTGTTCAAAGATTCTGAGGGAGAATGGCCACTTGGAGGGTGGACCAGATGTCCCTGGCCACCTTGGCGGACCAGATGTCCCTGGATCTCTTTTTAAGTAGTCAAAAATATGGCCTTTCTTCTTTGCATCAAAGGTATTCTTTTATATTTCCACCTGGTTTTAAAATGCTTTCCCAGCTAATATTTCTTCTAATTTTCATAGCAGACTTGTGATGTAAATAAAACAGGTATTATTATCCTCATTTTATATGTGAAGAAATGGAATATTGGAGAGATGACATAATTTTCAGTAGAGTTGCCTTTTCTGGCTCTTCGTTTTATTTCTTTTATTATAATTATTTACTTAGCCATTTATTCATCTACAAGAACTTCTGGTATTCTGGAAAAAAATAATATTTTGTTTAATGCTTTATTTTTTTAAGCTTTTCTATATTATGATTTGGCCCAGACATCATTTTTAGGAGGTACCAGGGATTGAACCCAGGACCTCATACATGCAAAACAAGCACTCATAACTGAGATACACTCACTTCAACAACAATTTTTATAAAGCAAATACCCCAAATTCATGAAGTTGATGGAAATACAAATCATACTTTTTCTGATCTTGAAAGCAATAAAGTCAATATTTGTGAGTAAATATTTCAAACATTTTCCCTAACTGCTAATGAATTTGGAGTTTGCAAGATGCTAAAACCGGACCCTTGATTATAGCCTATTTCTTCTGAGTTGTTAACTTTATTGGAAAAGAATTGTTTGTAATATTGCTTCTTTTCTTTTTAATGTCTTTATGATCTGAAATGATATTTCTTTTTTCACTTTTGTTATGAGGAAACTGAATTATTCCTTTATTCATTATCAGCCTTGCTAAGAGTTTATGGATTTTATTAACCTTTCCAAAGAGGTGACACTGGCTTTGCAATTTCTTCTATTGTTTGTTTTCAATTTTATTTAATTTCGTTCTTATCTTTATTATTTTTTACTTTTTTTGTTCAATTTACTCTTATTTTTCTGGTTTCTCAAGTTAGAAATTTAGGTTATCAACTTCAATGTTCTTTCTTTTTAAATACAAGCTCTGTATTAGCTATCCTGAACAAATTTTGGTATGCTATATGTTTATTATCATTCAGTTATTAATATATTAATTATTTAGAAATTTATTACTTAATTTTAAATATCTAGGTATTTTCTAATACCCAAATATGTATGCCTGAATTATTTTCTCATATTCAAACAATTTAATATTTAAGTATTTTTGTTATTGTTTTTTAATTTAATTCCATTTTGGTCAAATAGTATACTTCTTAAGAATCCAGTCTTATAAAAATTCATTAAGATGTATTTTTTGGCCTCAGAATATAGACTCTCTTCCTGAATGCTCCATATAAACTTGAAAAATTGTGAATTCTAAAATGGTTGGCTTTCATAGACTATAAATGCCAACTAGGTTGATTTGATTAATAGTGTTGTTTATATTTTATAGATCATTACTGACATTACCTACTTTGTTCAGTCAATTACTGTGAAAAGAAGTTAAAATTCCAACTATGTCTTTAGTTTTGTTCATTTTTCTCTTTAGTTCTTTCATTTTTTGCTTATTTTATTTTGAGTCTCTATTATGAATTACATAGTGATTCAGGATTGTTAGGTACTCCTGAAGAACTAACCTTTTAATCATAATAAAATATTTCTTTATATCTGTTAATATAATCTTGGCCTTGAAATCTATTTTATATAAGATTAATATTATGCATGAGCTATTTTATGCTTAATGTTTGCAAGGTGTGGCAGTTTGATATTATTATGATATTGATTATTTTTGTAAACTGGCCTGTTCCTCTGGGCGTGATACCCCTCTGTATTAAATTCAGAGGTTTCACTTCTACTTTATTAAGTCAAGATTAGGGCTTTTATTCGGCCATGTCAGTAGGGCATGCAGGGTTGAGTCCCCGCCCCCCTGGTAGGCTATATAAACAGATGCTCAATCAAGAACATGGAAGTAGATACATGGAGAAAAACACAGAGGAAGAGAGACAACTCCATAGACACTGCAGAGGCCCTGGGAAGAGAAATGAGCCATTTGCTTGATAGGTTACAGCTGATGTTGTGAAGAGACCAGAACAGCTGAGCCTGGAAAGAAAGAAGCACCAGGAAGAGGGACAAGCCCTTTGCCAGCCTACAGCTGAGTTGGGAAGAAGCTGGGCCTATGTAACAGCCTTACGAGGAAGAGGAAGGCTGACCCCTCACATACATCACTTGCCATCTTTTTTCAACATGTGGCAACAGACTTTGGGTGAGGAAGTACCTTTTATGGTACCTTGAGTTGGTCTCTTTAGGAACTTGTAACTGCAAGCTTTTATCCTAAATAAATACCCTTTATAAAAGCCAACAGATTTCTGGTACTTTGTATCAGCAGAAATTTTAAAAAAGTATTTCTTTTTTTAAATTATTTCCTTTCAATATATCTGCTTCTTTCTGATAAAAATGAGTCTGTTGTATATACCTCAAAGACGGATCTTGTTTTTATTTATCCAGTATGGAAATTTTTGTCATTTTTTTTTTGTTTGGTGAGGATAGAAGATGTACATTTATTTCCATGAATGCAAGTGCATTTCTGTTCATATTAGCAGGTAGTCTTTATATAACCCATTCTCCATTGCTGTCAAAATCAAACAAGAATAAAAGGACAGCTGAGAAATGAAAAGCTAAAAATATAATCATTTTTCCTAAGTGATCTGCTGAAGAGTATTTTCTGTGGAACACAACTCAGAGGTAACAATTTTTTATTTCAATCATAGGCATGTGGCAATTGGACAGTCATCTCTGCACAGAAGGCTGTGACAGTCATGCAAGGGTACAGTAATTACTGAACAAGGCAGATTTCTCATCACAGAGAACAGTGGGGAAAAGTCGAGAGGGGGCACTGCACGGGGACAGAACACTGAGTCAACTCCACAGTTTACAATGTCAGGAACAAATACTTAAAAAGGTCAGTAAGAGATGGGTATAGCTTCAAACATGACTTAGTGCTACCTTGTTCTGATGATCTTATTACTCAGCAGTTTCAGAAACATTTGAGTGTACTTGATGACAGAACAGTGCTTCATGTCAGGAGCTCATGAAAGCTTTATTACAAATTGCTATATCATAGGTTGGAAAATGAATTTGAGATGCTGGCATGCTGTGGAAGGAAGAAGGCTTGTATACTTTCTCATTTTAAGACAAACTGGGCCTCTGCTAACTGCTCAGGTGTCCAATGTTGTTACTGAAATTCACACGGTGGAAAGCAGCTCAAGGGTGTATGTAGGGCAGGTATGTGGAGCTCTACCTTGTGACATTCACTTCAGCCTTTCCCCTAATTCTCCAGATACTTGCCACACCATGGTGTCGTGACCTCTGTACCTCTCTTACCAAATTCTGAAGAAAGCCGCCACTTTGAATCTTTCTACAAAAGTCTTGCAAACATCCAGCACTGCATATAACACACATTTTGGCCAGTGTTCTATGTCTTAAAATGGTGCAAGGAATCATAGTACATCTACGGAGTAAAATTACTGGGTGCAATAGACTTCTTGCTTTTAATTTGGAAAAATGACTGAACTTTCTAAAAACTGGGCAGACTGCACATGCCTTAAATATGTTAGTGACTAACATGAAAAGACAGCTGACATGTGCCCCCCGAGGACTAATGAGACCGGAGCCCTTGCGGCAGTCTTCGACGTGATCCAAGGGCATTTGCAGGAGCTCCTGCTCTGAGGAGACAGTTATGGTCAAACGTCGAAGTGCAAATAAAGGGCCATCACTGACTTAAAGTGCCCTAGGTAGCAGCCTTCCCTATCACAAAGTGAGACACCAGTGACGGCGGGGAGGCTAGAAAAGACCCATCCCTGGTGAGCCTGCCTGGGTCAGCAGTGAGGTCTGGAGGAGAGGACTCAGGAAAGGATGGAACCACTGCATGTTTCAAACCAGAAAGTGACTAGTGACTAAAGCAACAGTAAGCATATCATTGAAAGTACATACTGCCACACCATGGAAGGTGACACAAGGGTCCAGGGACAATTCTCTGGACTGAAGGAATTCTTTGAAAGCATAAAAGCCACAACTACCAGAAACCAGCCCTCTGAACCGCTCAGAGGAGTCAAGGTGGATAAGTGGAGGAGGGCTGGAGACAGGACCAGGGTTCAAGAACAGGGAGGAGGAAGACTAATGTCTGAGCACGTCCAGTCCTCTATGCCCTTGTCTTGACAAATTTAAGATCTGAATGCTGAATGGAATCTAGCAGTCTCTTCAAAAATGAGTTCTCTGAGTTTTCCTTAGGCAATTCATCCAGTTCCATGTCAAACTTGAAGGGTGCTTCAGCAAAAGGCTCATCACTTGGATCATAATACTGCACCAGATATGCGTGGGCCAGAGCCAGTTCTACTTCAGTCCTCTTATGAAGGCTGAATGTCAACATTTTATCCAATAAGTCCAGAGCTTTGGAATCAGCATTTGGGAAGAGCCTGTTCCACGACACCTTATTTCTGTGTGGAAGAGAAAGCAAATAGTTTCTAGCTTTTAAGTTTATTATACAATTGAGATCTTCCTGTGATTGGGTTCCAAGAATACCAAGAATGTGGCTCAGCTGGTCAAGATAATGCTTTCCTTGAAAGATGGGCCTGTTGGAGAGCATCTCTTCACATACAGCCTGCCCACCAAATGTCAGTGGACTTGGTTTAGCCCTTGGAATTCAACATGATCCCCAGAGCACTGTACCAAGGTGTGTCTACACACCCTGTCAAGAACCCTGTGCGATCGTGGTCCAGGTCTGCCCCGTGGGCCAAGTCAAAGTTGTAGATCTTGAGCTCGCAGGTGGTGTTGAGTAGGAGGCTGGAAGGTTTGAGGTCACCATGCAGAGCATTAGCTGAGTGCATATATTTTAACCCTGGGAGGATCTGGTAAAGAAAATAGCAGATATGGTTGTTGCTGAGGTGTTGTGTCTTCCAGAGCTTGTAAAGATCTGTTTCCATGAGGTCCTGTACTATAAATATATCTTCCATTTGCTCAATAGTTGGAGCTCGAATATCATTGATTCCAATGATGTTCTCATGTCTGAAGTGCAGTAGGATTTTTATCTCCTTCAGTGTTCTCTGCCAGTAGGTCTTGTGTTCAAAAGGACTGATTTTCTTGACAGCTGCTAGAAGTTTGTTGATATTACCACAAGCATGGCAAGCCATGCCGCAGGCACTCTCACCTATGTAGGAAAGGTTGGTGTAGGGGGGCCCCACGTTGAACACCTGCCTGCGGCCCATCTCTGGGCCCTCGCCTGCTGCCATCGACTCCCGCACCACCCGGAGGAACCATGCTGTCGCCAGTGCAGCCGCCGCGGGTGGAGGAAGAAGGAGCGCCCTGACGCAGCAAGCGGGAGAATGACGGCCGCTGGGACCGACTTCCTGCCCGCCCACATCTCTGCCTTTTAATTAGAGAATTTAGTTCATAGACATTTAGTGTAATTATTAAATATTGTTCAATTCAGTCTAATATGTTACTATTTTTTTCTAGTTGTCCCAACTGTGTGTGTGCGTGATTTTTGTGGTTTTTTAATTCTCATGTTTTGTTTATTCTGTTTCTGCTTTTTATGAATTTGGGTTGAGCAATTGTCTTTAGTATTCCATTTTAATTCCTCTATTGGCTTTTTAGCTATTCCTCCTTGAATTTTTATTTAGTGGTTGGTCTAGATATAATAAAATGGATTCTTGTTACAGTCTGCATAAAGTTCATTGTGTATCTCTTCATGTGAAATTCCAATAATTGCCCTTATCTTTCATTGTATTGTCAAATATTTTACATCTGCCTACATAATACATTCCTCAATACAGTGTTATTATTTTACTTTAAACAATCAACTATGAGAAGAAAAAGCAAAGATAATTATATTGCTCAAGGTTGTCTAGGGAAACAGAATTAAGAGGATATATATGTGTGCATATCTATATATAAATATTAAGAGATTTATTATAAGAATTGGTTCATCCAACTGTGGGGACTAGTAAGTCTGAATTCTGCATGGCAGGCCACAAGCTGAAAACTTTGATAGAGATGATCCTGAAGTCTGAAAAGTCTGTATTCCTTAGGGCAAGCTGGCTGACTGAAGTTGAGGCAGCAATACTTTCTTAAGTCTGAAATCCTCAGTTCTTCCTTTTAAGACTTATAACAGATGGGATGTGTACATGCCCACATTGCCGAGGGCAAACTCTTTTGTTGATTGTAGATGCAATCAGTTCTAGATGCAATCAATTGATTACGGATGCAAACCCATTTATGAAATACCTTCACAGTAACAATCAGGCCAGTGCTTGCTTGACCAAATAACTGGACATCATAACCTAATCATGTTGACACATGAAATTGGTCATCACAATAATCATTTACAGTTACTATATATTTGCCATTTATGTGATCTTGACTCATTCCAATATATCCACATTTCCTTCAGTCATTTGGCTTAAGGCTAAAAAACTGGTTAGCATTCTTTAGTGCAAATCTGATATGATTTTTTTATTAATTCTTTCAGCTTTCATTTATATGAACATGTCTATTCCTTCCTGCAGCCCATTTTAAGGTAATTTTTGCTGGATACAGACATTTAAGTTGACAATTTTTTTTTTCCTTTCAGTACTCTAAAATTCTTATTCTTTTGTCACCTGGCTTCTATTCTTTTTGATGATAAAACATAGTCAGGACCTTCCTTCCCCTAATCACCACTGTTGCAGCGCCTTCTTGTCTTGTCCACTGTCCTGAAATTTCTAAATGCTTCAGCAGCTCTGAACTCATCTCTGCCTCTCCAGCTTAGCAATACCACTGTTCAACTTCAGTTCCACTTTTCTGCACCATGACAGGAAGCCAGGCAGAAAATAAAATTGAACATGGGATTCACCTCAGTTTTCCTTTCCCCAAGGATCAGAGCTGAACTTCTTGTTAAATTCTCGAAAACACTTGACTCATATATGTGGTCCAGTTTTTCAGTTGTTTTTGGTGGGAAGGTAACTCTGGGACCATTTACTGTATCATCGCCAGAAGTGATGTATCTTTGACTATTTTTAAAAGTATACCAAAATGAAGCATATGAAGTAATCGTTTATATTTCATGAAAATTCTCCAGCTTTTTTTCTCCCATTCATTCTTTTGCTGTCAATAAATTATTGAGAAATGAATTGAAATATTTTTCACCAGTCTTCATATTAACACCTATGACAAATGTTGTTTCCAAGTTTTCCCATCCATCAGTTTCTATTGTATATTTCTTTTTTTTTTTTTTTTTTAGATTTTTTATTTATTTTATTACATATCTCCCCTTCCCCCCGCTGCGGCGACGCGCCGAGAGTGGTCACTGCACAGGCGCGGCTTTCCCCGCTTGTGGGCGGTCTCTGCGTCCGTTCACGGTGGGCTTTCAGTTCGCGGGTGGCTGGCTGCGCTCCATCCGCGGGCGCCCTGCCCTGCCTGTGGCGGCTTTTGCCCTGTCCGTGGCAGCTTCTTGCCCTGCCCACGGCGGCTCCGGCCCGCCCATGGCGGCTTGCCATTCTCAAGACAGTCTGCCCGCCAGGAGAGGTCCCCGGGAAACGAACCCGGGGCCTCCCATGTGGTATGCCGGCGCCCTATCCACTGGGCTATCGAGCCGGCCCCTCTATTGTATATTTCTAAAAAAAAAAATAAAAGGACCAATATTTCAGGAAGGAAATGTTAAAAATCAAATCAGAGACAAAGGCTAAAACAGTCTGTCAATAACAAAAAATTGGCAGATCACTAAAAAATACATTAAAGAAGCTATAAAAAGAAATTCTATAATTATGACCTAAAATCACAGGGAAACATTTACTCTTAAAACAATTAACTCTCATTAGTACAAAGTAGTGGATTTTCACCTTGCTAGTATATAAGTGAATTTTAAAGGCCCAAGGTATCACAGCCTTCCTTTTTAGGAACTGAAAGCAGTGAATCTGTGTCTTTAATTCTGCTTAGAGCCTGTTGATTTTTTAGCAAATGCTTTTAAAAAATTGCCACTCACAGAAATTCCATAAAATTTCTCTCCTCTAAAAAAAAGTTCTTGCTTCTTAAAAAAAAAAAAAATCCTACTATGGGTTTCCATCCACAGGACCCTCTTTGTAATAGTTTGACAATTATTCATTATTCATTTATGTCCTTATAACTACACACGTTTTTCTTAACTTATTAGATATTTATAGTTTGTCTCCATAAATATTGTAGATTGCAAGGTCCTTAGCCAGGGCCTGTATCTTGTATTTTAAAGTAGAAAGCTGGGTACTTGTTATGCTAGGAGGGTAATAAATCATTGTTGATTAGAAAAACACAATTCAATCTGACCAAATCAAATTTAATACTTGTATCAAGCACAATCCCATTTTTCTCATTCTTTTATTATTATTATTATCATGCTTTTTCATTCTTAATGCCCCTACACTCTCATAACCCATTTGTAATCGATGTATCAATGAATAAAAATGCATTTTACATTCCTACTACCCACCTACTGCTATCCCTCTTATAATGCAGGTCTCTATGATGAGACCCTTACCCCCAACACTCAACTTTAGACTACTTATTTTTTACTCCTTGAAAAAATGTTTATGCACCTTCAATCCCAAAGACCCACCTAGAAAAACTGGACAAGTGAAGCAGTTGACCTAAAGTTGCCTTTATTGATTCTTTATAAATAAATAAAAAATGAGGGCATGCTCAGACAGAGAACAAAAACACTATTTCATCTTAACAGCAGATAAACATTCATTTATTCAACAAATATTTTTTGAGCTCATTTCTATGTTCAAATTTCCTCCAAAATTCCATAGTTTCTTCATACTCCCAGAATTACGTTTTTCAGCTGGCTCAATTTGAAATTTGGTTTGTTAAAAGAAAAAGGATAGTGATTTTACTCATCCTTTACCCCCTCTTGCTTATGATATATTCTTTTTCATGTAAATGGTGATGTCTTCAAACCTGTATTTCAAACATGTCATCATCATTTACCTCTATCACTTATTTTTGTTTGGTTCTTTCGTGTTTCTTTTTTTTTCATCAAGTCTCTGATGCTGCACTAGTTTCCACTTCTTTGCATGTATATTCTCTTCAATGAATAAAAAAGACAAGTCAGTAAAAAAAAAAAAACAGAATAATTGCTTTGCTGATTTAGAAATTGGTATAGCTAATTTAATCCGTTATTTGGATGGTTAAGTTGTCATGACAGCCAAACCAGCCACGCATATACAAATCCTAGAAATGAGAGTTGGCATGGATAATGGCAACCGTCTAGCTGAAACACTCATTCCACAGTTGAAAAAACTGAAGCAAAAGAGGTGAAGTAACTTGTTCAAGGTCTTACTCCTAATTTGTGTCTCTTTTCATGGGCTGCCAATAGAAAGGTTAAACTAACATGCTTCATTTCTTTGATTTTCACTGAAATTACTTCTTTTACCATCTTTAAGCTTCGATGAAAGGGAACATGTAAAGTCCAGAGGAAAGGAATCACCACAGGCCTTTTTTGCTAGTTTATCCCTGCTTCTTTATTTTTTTAAATGTTGAATTATGACATTTCCATTGCCTCTGACCCTTTTTATTTTCTTGTAGATAGTGATGGTCCAAAATTGCCTTTCAAACATGAGTACCACTCCCTTTCACCCACCTGCATCTAGTTATTTTTTTCTTTTCCTCTTGTCAAGTTAATAGGGTCTGTCGATATTTTTAGAGGACAAATCATGTGTGAAGCAAGACCATTTTTAAAGTTCTTGGCACAAAAAAAGATCAGTCCAAATATTTGTATAATACATGCTGTGCTTCATGGATGGCTGCTGATAATTATATTAAGGCAAGGTTTCCCTCCAAGGCACAGATTGGGATTCAAAAATATTTTATAGGGACAATCAAATTGGAAAAGATGATGGAATCTGTTGCAATTAAGCTGAGCAAGGCAGTTGAAATGAGATCCACATAATACTGTTATTGTCCTTTACTATCTGTGAAGAGATAGAATTTTATTTCGTACAAATGATTTAAATGCATTTCATTAGGAAAAACTTCCTCACAGACTATATATAGATATTCAAGAAATTATAATCTTTTCTTCCCAGTAATATATTAAAAGCCTTAAACATGTGGAAGATTGTAATGTTTAATGGGATTTATGGCTAGATGTGGAAGTAAAAGCGAGAGCAGGCACTAGTCAACATCTGTTCTATAAAGTTTTGGGTGTTTTTTGTTTTTTTTTAATGTTTAGTAGTTCCTTTTCTCTGAATCACTATGATGAAAACATTACATAGCAAGTGTATTTCAAATGAATGTCATTGGATTGTTTGTGAGATGGACACCTCTTTTCCAGCAATTCAATATTTTACCTTCAATAATAAATAATATCTTAGTGTTTGGTATTACCTTATTCTTTCATAGTTTTTTTTTTTTTTTGGACTGTATCTTGTCACCTTAGTGAGGTAGGCAATGGGTACTCAAAGGAAACAGGTGGCTTAAGAATTAAGAGTTTATATCCAAACAACTTTCATGCTTGTTTGCATGTCCTAACGATGAGCTATCTCATGATTCAAGACTATAATACTGTGCAAATAATCTGCTTTACTGAAAGAGTCAAAGAATAATAGGATTTGAATGGACTTTTGAGAAAATTAAATCTGTTTAAAATGTTTTCTGAAATGAGTAAATGAGTCCCAAAAGTTAAATTGCTTGAACTATTTTTCCTCAAATCCTATCTACAGATGGATTTTTTGAGAATGTCTTGATTTCAATAATATCCTGAATTTAATGGGTTAGATTAAGTTAAAAACTGTTTATCTCCCTATTATAATAGTAATAACTGGCATATGTTGAACACCAATTATGTACTAAACCCCATGCCATACATCATTTCAGTTACTATTCATTATAATCCTATGATGTATGTACTTCATTATCCTAATTTAGAAAATTAGAAAATTAGGCTCAGGTCAAGTAACTTGCTCAAAATCAGACAGCCAGTCAACTGTGGTCTTAGAATTTGAACCCCAGGAGTTTGAATTCAGATGTGATGCTACACTTAAAAAGAGCCGATGTAGGCTAAATGAAATCATAATAAATGTGCATAATAAATGAAATATATATTCTTTTGACAGGCAGAGCTTTAACATTTAGTTGAGGGTTGGATCCTGCTATAAACCTATAGCCAAAATATATAGCTAACAATATAAAAAAGTGTTCAATATATTGCCAGATATTTGTTGGATGGCTGAATAAAGTAGTTATACTTTACTATTAAGTAAAGGTTAAGTAAGACTACTAAGTAAGACTAAATAAGTAGTTATAGAAAATATCTGCCATTCAAGTTTAGAGGAGGAAAACAGAGAACACATCTTTCCAAAAAATATAAATTAAGCTACGTTTAAAAATATCATACCACAAAACATTAAAATTGTTTATTCTAATAAAAATAACAGGAGAATTGTCATATTAGGAGGTTCACATCTATCTCAATATATGATTTGACAGTGACAAAAGTGATTTTTTTACCCGAAAATGCTGTTAGTAATGAGCAATGTACTTAAACATCTAGTTTTCATAAAAACTTTGAGTTATCTGAAAGTAGAGACCATATTTCATAAACTTAATTTTCTAACATATATCAAAATCCTTGGCACATCCTAAGTGTGTAATAACCTTGACAGACTTGAAATTAAGTTACAGATTTCTCCTGTGTGAATTCAAATCACTTTTTGAGATTATTTTCATAAATATCTCTAAAGGATGAACTCTTATGTTGACCACACTCCATTGAAACAGAACTTATTTTTATTTCTATCCCAGGCTAACTCTATACTTCCTTTCACAATCTTATAGACTTCTTAATCTTTATTTTTTCAAATCTGGCTTTTTCTTTTTCTTACTTTCCTTTCACTGTTTTTCTATTTCATTGCTTTTAAACATTTTTTAATCCCTTATAAGATTTGAGGAGGTTATGAATATGTGGAATACAAAATTTTCTGTGTTCTGTTCAATGTCATATTTCATTCTTTGTGGTTGTCTAACATCTAAAAACATCTTTCCAAGGAGTGGCTTAAGTACTGAGCAAACATAGTTTTTCTAAAGACATTTGAAGGACAGACAACTTGCTCCTTATCTTGTGGATTATTTAGTACTTTAGAAAATGCTAAACTCTCCTGTGTTCTTTATATAACTTGTTTAATAAGATTCTTTCTTTTCAAAAACTACTTTTTTTTTACAATAGGAAACATATTCTTTTCAAACTTTACTGTATGAACATATAACCCATAAGCTGTTTAAATGTAGGTGCCTGAGAAATGGATCAATCACTATTGCTGGTTTCCTCCAATGTAAAATAGTTTATATGAAAATAAGTTTAGAATAAAAAGAATAATAAAAAAGGCTTGATTAGCATTGCTAGAGGTAAAAGGACCAGGTTTTTATCCATTGTACCTTCATGATAAAATAGTTCAGTCAAGTGGTTTGAAATATATAGAATATGTGTAAGTATGTATGTATGTATATATGGATGGATGGATGGATGGATGGATGGATGGATGGATGGATGGATGGATGGATGGATTACAGCACTACAAGTACCTAAATCCCCAAAAAACTTTTTTTGAAGCAAGAAGAAATTATTTAAATTTGTAATAAAAGATGTTCTATATACATATTCCAGATCATTTTTCTTAAACACTGCTCCTTATTCTACCCTCTTATCCAAAACGCTTCATCTTAGTTTATAACAAGTACAAATACCTTGTATTCAAAGATCTATTCTAAGCCTACCTTTTCAATGTAACTCTTTGCATTCCCATTAATGAAACTTCCATCATGCCCTATTGCAGTGGTAGTTTGAGACTGTATGTACCCCAGAAAATCATGTTCTTAAAGCTGGTCCACTCCTGTGGGTGTGAACCTGTTGTGGGTGGGGGGACCTCTTGATTATGTTACTTCAGTTAAGGGCCTTTTGATTGGATTACTCCAAGAATCCTCTTACTAGAGTCCTTTATAGATGGGATGAATTCAGACAAAGAGAAAGTCATGGAACCAAGAATCTGAAAGCACCAAACTTGGGAGAGAAGGGAGAGACCAGCAGATGTTGCCATGTGCCTTGATGTGAGAAAGGAGTCCAGGATCACTGGCAGTCAGTCTTCAGGAAAATCACAGTGTGATGATATCTGGATTTGAACATTTTTCTCAGCCTTGGAACTATAAGCTTGCAAGCAAATAAATCCCCATTGTAAAGCCAAGACATTTCTGGTATATTGCATCGCTGCAGCCTAGCAAACTAAAACAAAACATTTACTCATTCAAGTCTCTGATTATAATAGCTAATAGGGACCTCTTTCCACATTCTTGGAACTCATGATGCTTACTACTATCCTTCTTATTTATTCACTAATCAAATATTGCTCTGCTAAAGAGTGACTTAATAATTAAAGGAATTGTCTTGAAAGAAAGGAAACCACAATTGCAATGTTTAATTCCAGTTTGCCAGAAGGAGCTGTATGACCTGACAAGTCAATTAAACTTCTTCTGGGCTCAGATTTATCAAATTTAGGTAAGGGCATGTCTTTAAAGATCTATTTCAATCTAAGATTCTGTGTTCTTTGGAAGGTGGGATGCTCAAATTCACTACTTTTTAAGGAAATACAAATTAACACAACAGTGATTATCACTTTGCACCCATTAGCCTGGCAAAAATTGAAAACAGTTTTAACTTATACTAAGGCTGAGGAATGCTGAAAAATCACTTTCATTCATTACTGGAGGATATCTCATAGAAATAAAAAACATCATTATTTTAAAATATATGTACATGGGCATTAATTGTTGCATATTAATATAAACATTGTTGCTTATAAGAGCAAAGCAAGCCAACAAAACCTGATGGAGGGAAAAGGTATGCCCATCCACAGGTCAAATAGATTTATGACTCATTCAGCCCATGATATTATGTAATCATTAAAAGGAATGAATTAGAGCTGTATCAAATGACTAGTGAGAGTGCTCATGAAGTTTAATGGAGTGAGAAATGTGTAGAAAGACATTGAAAGAGCAGGATTTACAGGATGCAATCAAAACAGCATTTCCCCCCTGCCCCAACTGCTCTTACAAAACTATTTAGT
The DNA here is from genome assembly GCA_004027955.1 of Chaetophractus vellerosus. NCBI lineage: Eukaryota > Metazoa > Chordata > Mammalia > Cingulata > Chlamyphoridae > Chaetophractus > Chaetophractus vellerosus. Next base: position 17,158 of record PVKH010011400.1, read on the forward strand.
AGAGTTCTAGTGTTTTCCCTGCTGTTGTTTGAAATCTAGGGCAAACTCACAGCTTATTGCTCACTATTTGATAATAAAATACTTTTCAATCATTTTGGCACAAAAAGATCCATTCAGTATTTATAAGCTCACTCCAGTGTATTAAAGATTTCTTTCAAAGTTAACACTTCTCTTCTCCCAGCTCTGTTCTGATTTTGAAGGGAAGGCTACTCTTCCTCCCATAGCTGCCTATCCATGGTTTCTGCCTCTTCCAGAGTCAAAGGATTGGTGGTAAAGAGAGGAGGAAAGATAGGTAAAGGATCATGAAAGATTTTATGTGACTAAGTTATCTCTAGTTGGCACTCTGTGGGCTTGGCAGATGTTTAAAGCTGACTCTACTTCTAATGGATGGTTTGTGGGTTCTTTGGAGAACCTCCCATTATTGGAGAGGACTCTGCAATTCACTTGACTTAAGCTGATGCATCTCTTTTGACTGGTAGTGTACAAGTCCTCCCTAGCCCCCTGGGCATCTACTGGTATACTCCAGTCTTTCTCTGCTGAGACCACTTCATCCCTCTAGACAGCCCTAGAGAACAGGGTCTATAAAGCTCCATGCCAGCTCTCTCATCTGTGGCCCACATT
>PVKH010011401.1:0-17792 GCA_004027955.1 Chaetophractus vellerosus
GCGCAGGCGCGGCTTTCCCCGCTTGTGGGCGGTCTCTGCGTCTGTTCACGGCCGGCTTTTTCAGTTCACGGGTGGCTGGCTGCGCTCCATCCGCGGGCGACCTGCCCTGCCCGTGGCGGCTCTTGCCATGTCCGTGGCAGCTTCTTGCCCTGCCGATGGCGGCTCCGGCCCGCCCATGGCAGCTTGCCATTCTCAAGGCGGTCTGCCCGCTAGGAGAGGTCCCCGGGAATCGAACCCAGGGCCTCCCATGTGGTATGCCGACGCCCTATCCACTGGGCTATCGAGCCGGCCCCAATATTTGATTCTTTTAGTCGATATTATGAATGGAATTTTTTTCTGACTTCCTCTTCAGATTGCTACTGAATTTTGCATATTAATCTTGTATCCCACCACTTTGCTGAATTCATTTATTAGCTCTAGTAGTTTTGTTACAGATTTTTCAGGACTTTATATGTATAGGATCATGTCATCTGTGAATAGTGAAAGTTTAACTTCTTCCTTTCCAATTTGGATGCCTTTCATTTCTTAATCTTGCCTAATTGCTCTTGCTAGAACTTCCAGCACAAGGTTGAATAACAGTGGTGACAGTGGACATCCTCGCCTTGTTCCAGATCTTAGAGGGAAAGCTTTCAGTCTTTCACCACTGAGTATGAGTCGGCTGGAGATGCTGACTGATGGAAGGATTGTCTCCAGGTGAGTTCTCTAGCATGGCAGCTCCAGGGTGATTGGACCGACTTGACTGATTTCCCCTAGAGCAAACATCTCTAGAGAACCAGGTATAGTCTTTGATGACCTAATCTTGGTTATCATATAATGTCCCATCTTCTGTACTCTGAGCAGTCACAGCCCACCCACAATCAAGGGGAAGAGACACAGACCTCCCTTTTGATGGGAAGAATGACAACAGACACATTTTAGAGAAGCAGGTGGGATGGGAGATACTGTTGCAATAAACTTTGAAAAATATCATCTTCCCCACAGGCAGCCAGTCATGCCCTGGGGCATGGGGCACTTGCCTTGTTTCTGCTTGAAGGGAGGAAGCAGTTTATCTGCTGAAGATAGAGAGCAGTGAAGGTTTCAAGCACTGGCGAGTGAGCAGACAAGTAGATGAGAGGCATGAAGTCTTGCAGGGCTGTCAGTACCCAGAAACCTATCTGTAGATGAGTTCATTACTCACGGGAAGGGAGAATGCACATCATGGGAAACCTCAGTAAGAGGTTTTAGAAAGGATGTAGATTTGGGCTTGTGCTAGGTGCTTTGGAGGAAGGTTTAAAGGAACAGGTCTTTGCTCTGATGAAAGGAGGTAATTCCATGACCTGTTAGCAGACTAAATCTTATCTAAAAGGCAGGATGTGGTGGGTTGAACCCTGGTCCCAAGTTTGCACATGTCCTTGGTCTTGGTCCATTCTGGTGGGTGTGGACCCTTGTAAAGAAGAGATCTTCAAATGGTACATTGGTTTAAGTGTGGCCCCAATGACTCAGATTGAGCTCTAATCCTGATTACCGGAGTCCTTTATAGGCAGAGTGAAAGACAGGGAGAAGCTGGAAGTAAGATGGACTGGGAGGAGAAAGAAGACATGGCCATGTGCATTGTCATGTGACAGAAATACCAAGGAACCCCAAAGATTGCCAGCCAGCCAGCCAGCCAGAAGATACTGACCCTGGGAGAAAACAACCTTCTGAAACCACAAGCCAATGAAGTCGAGTTGTTAAGCCGAACCATTGTATGATATTTGTTTTGGCAGCTAGGAAATTTAGGAAGACTAGACTAAGGCTAAGCCTGTCATTGGTAAAGAAGCAGCTGTCACTCTTACTAGTCAGGACTGGGATGTTTGGTCATGTTTGTGGCTTGGACAATGTTTATGACTATGGAGTAGGCTGTTTTTTTCTTGATCTATCATAGTCTGATGTTGATGTTGCTTGAAACTGTTTATGTTCTACAGGAGAACACCGAGGCCTAGCTATCTATGCCAGGCCAACTCGCAGCATCCCGGAGGCCTGGCTGATAGGACCAGACCAGCTCCCACTATCAGTAGCTGCTCTTCTCTTTCTGTTGTGTGGAGGGAACTGGAAGCTCCCGCCCTGACTGGAAGGGCGGACAGGTAGTGGGATGCCGCCTCTTCCTCGGCATCTTACGGGGTTTCCGTCTTAAGGCACAGGGCCACTCTATCCAAGCCTTAGTTTCCCCGTCTTTAAAATGGGACAGGAATCGACGACATCTGCCCTGGTGGTGAGGGGGTGAAATGATTCATAAAGCCTTTCCAGGAATCAGGGGTCACTATGGTTACCCTTGAGCTCAGACCCCGCTGGACGGGCCTTCCTGACCCTGACGGAAATCGGACGCCCCTGCCAAAGGGAAGCAGGAGGGGTATAGGCTCCACCTCCGCGGAAACTCAGCACTCGCGCCCTCAGTTTCGCTCCCTCAGGCACCAGCTCTCAACCCCGGCACTAAAGAAGCCCGCGCGCCTGCGCACCAGAACGCCCCTTAGCTCGCCGTGGCCCCGCCCCGACCGCGCTCCTCGGAGTCTTCCGCTCGGCCGGCGGCGCACAGGACTCTGGGGCGTCCGGGCCCCATTGCGCGCCGATTGGTCGGGCTCATGGCCCGCCCTTCGAGTGATTGACGGCGCCGCGCCGCCGCCGCCGCCGTCGCCGTGCGGGTGTGGGAGCCCGGCCGCCGCCCGCGGGCTGCGCGTCTGCCGCTGCCAGCGCCCCAGCCTCCGCCATGGACCTGTTCGGCGACCTGCCGGAGCCCGAGCGCTCACCGCGCTCGGCTGCCGGTAAGCGACGTCACCGCCCGCCCCGCGAGAGCGCAGGAGGGAGGCGCGGGTGGCAGCGGCCTGCAGGCCCGCCGAGGCCTGAGGGGCGCCGGCCGCGGGGAGGCCCCACAGGGCGGGTCTGGGCCTGCCCCGGGTCCGCCCGAGACCCCGCGCCGGCCCGCCGCGACTCCCGGGCCCGCGCCGGCTGCCCTCTCGCCCGAGGGCGCTCGCGGAGCTTCGAGAACACCTTTCCGCCATTTTCGCTACGTAGGAAGAAAAGGGCCTTTCCTCGGCGCGGCGGGGCGGGCCCCGGGTCCAGCCTCGGGCCGGGGAGGGCGGGGGCCGCCGTGTCGCCTTTGTGTGGCGGGTGACACGTGTCGGCCGCGGGAGGACAGCCTCGCGGCCTGGGAGGTGGCGACGAAGGGGCCGCGGCGTCCGCGCGGCCGCACCCTAAACGAACCCGCGGAGCTCGGTTCTGAGCCTCCGGTTCGTTTCCCGAGGTCTCCAAGGGACAGAATTCCACAGCCTTTCGCAAGTCGTCCCCTACTCAGGATTGCTGAGCTGAGCCTGCAAGTTTTCCCGGGACCCGCCTGCAGCTTTCCAGCCTGCATATAAACCCAGTTTTCATTTTTTTTGAACTGTGGTATTCCGGGCATGGTAGACGTTCGGGTGGGTTTTTTGTTTTCATTTTTTTATAAACCGGAGCTAGAATTCATCATCAGCTTGATAACTTCTTGTCTCTGAAGCCCTGCACATTTAGAAGCCCAGAAGAAAGGATTCTCGCTGTGATCCAATGTTTTCGATGATTCGTTTTTGTGTGTTTCTGGATCACATCAAGTTCCCATCTCTCCTAAAGTTGAAAGCGCTAGCCCAGGTCCGCTCACCTGCCAAGCCCCTGACCAGTGCCAGAGACAGAGTTCCCGGATGACCACGTTAGCAATTCAAAACCTTACATTTGTTAACCCTGTCCATCCTGTGGATTATGGTCACTGCAGGTTTAGTTTGGCAGAACGTATTCATGTTTGTTATGTAGGACATTCAGCTAAATGCTTTAGTTTAAGGCTTTATTTCCAAACCTAACTTGGTTCAGAAAACCTGGAAAACTTTAAAAACAAATTCCGATTTCCAGGCCCACCTCACACCTACTCAGTCAGAATCCCGCAGGGAGAGGCCATGACTCTTGTGAGCCTTAAGACCCGTGAAGACTGTTTGGGCACCACTGTTGTGGGCAGTACAAAGTTGTGTGTGGCTCAGCCTTAGCTTTCAAGGATCTTAGTTCTGGATGCAAGTGATTGTAATTAAAGGTGGCAGAAGTCAGTAACTCTGAGAAAAGCAGCACACCTTGAGTGGTGGTATTTGTAGTCCACTGAGGGAAAATGGAGAGAGGCCTCTGAGGGTGGGTAGGCTTTTGGTTTGCAGAGGTTGATGGCTGGCAGAGCAGGGAGTCTAGGCAGCAGAGCAGTGAACTCAGAGGGAGACTCCATGTTCTCCATTTGCCTGAGTAGAACACACCAGTGTGGAGGAGTAGTGGGACTCAAGGCAGGAGAGGGTCTGGCTGCCTGGATTTAGCCTTTTCTCCTGTGCATGGCAGTCTTTATCAGGCCATTTTGAAGTTTATGGCACTGTTACTTTTCCCTACCTACCATTCTGGTGGGATGGGAGCCTCCAAGGAACTGGTCCTTGAGGCTGTGAGCTCCACTCAATCTCAGCTCTAGTTGGGGGTAAAAACTTCTGACTTTGTATAGGCAGTCTTCTGTTAATGGGGTAAAATAATTTCTACCTGAATATGTTTGGGTCAGAGTTTGGATTTACAAATATTACTAACATATTATTTTTATTTCCACTACTGTTTTTTTTTCCTTTACTAAAGAAGTTGTGGTTTTACAGAACAATCATGCATAAAATTTAGGATTCCCATATCCCATCCTATTATTAACACCTGCATTGGTTACAGTTGATGTTTGCACATTTTTATAATTTTATACTATAAACTATAGTCCATGGTTTAACTTAGGGTTCATTGTGTAGTACAGGTCTATGGATTTCTTTTTTTTTTTTTTTAATTTTTAAAATTTTTATTCTGTTACCATATATACAACTTAACATTTCCCCTTTTAACCATTCAGATATATATTTCAGTGCTGTTAATTACATTCACAATGTTGTGCTGCCATCACCACCATCCGTTGCTAAAACATTTCCATTATTCCAAAAAGAAACCCTGTTCCTATTATACTTTTTAAAAATAATTATTTTATTTTCATTAAAAGATTTATTGAAGTTTACCATTCATACATGAACATACATAAATAATAAGTGTATGGTAAAAGTTGTGGTTACAGAACTAACATACATAACTTAAAGGGCTCCCATACTTTACCCTACCACCAATACCTTGTTATTTGTTTGTAATTGTGGTAAAATATACCTAACAAAAATTATTTTAACCATTTTAAGCAGGCAGTTCTTTGACATTAAGTGTGTTGACAGTACTGTGTAACTTATTCTCCACTATTTCCAGACTATTTTAATCATCCCAAAGCAAAGCTTATACTCATTTAGTCATACGTCCCATTTCCCCTTACCACCACCCTGGTAACCACCATTCTGCATTCTGCCTCTTATTTATTTGCTTATTCTGAGTATTTCATATGAAAGAAATCATACAATATTTGTCCTTTGGTGTCTGGCTTATTTCACTCAACTTGGTGTCTTCAAGGTTCATCCATGTTTTAGCATGTTCCAGCACTTCTATTTCAGCTGAAAAATATCCCATTGTATGGCTGTACCACATTTTATTTATCCATTCATCTGTTGATGGACACTTCGATTGCTTTCACCCTTTGGCTCTTGTGAAAAATGTGTGATGAGCATTGATCTACAAATAACTGTTTTAGTGTCTGCTTGCAATTCTTTTGAGTATATACCTAGGCATGAATGCCTCATCATGATAATTTGACGTTTTACTTTCTGAGGAACCACCAAATCGTTTTCCACAGCAGCTGCACCATTTTACATTCCCACCAACAATGTCCCAGGGTTCCTGTTTCTCCACAATCCTCACCAACACTGGTTATTTTTAGTTTTTAAAGTAATAGCCATCCCAGTAAGTATGAAGTGGTATCTCATTGTAGTTTTAATTTACATTTCTTTTATGGCTGATGGTGAATATCTTTTCATGTACTTTTTGGCCATCTGAATGTCTTTCGAAAAATATTCAAATCTTTGGCCCATTTTTTGAAGTAAAATTTTATTGAACTATATCATGCTTACATGCACATACATGAACAATAAGTGAATAGTAAAAGTTGTGAACTTAAAAGACAGATATGCATATCATCATATATGGCTCCTATACATCACCCCACCACCACCACCTTGCATTATTGTGAAACATTTGTTACAAATTACGGAAGAACATCATCAAAATACTACTAACTATAGCCCATATCTTATATTTGGTGTATTTCCCCCAACCCACTCAATTATTCACACTCTATATTAGTATTATATATAAGTTCATGAGAGAACATTCTCATATTTGTTCTGTTAACCAGAGTCCATCTTCCACCACTGGATTTCCTGTGTCATACAGTCCCATACTTTGTACATTGCATTCAAAGTATACACTCATTGGCTCTCACTGTCATCACCTCAGTCAAGTTTGGAATGTTTTCATTACTCCAAAGGGAAAAATCTCCCTATTGTCCTTTAGAATTGATGTATCTTCTTTACTGTTGCTGCAAAAATATTACATTATTACTGTTAACTATTGTCCATAAGTTACATTAGTTGTAATTTTCCCATGTATCACTATATTCTTAACATTTTATAAAAGAACATTCTTGTATTTATACTGTTAACCACAATGTTCATCCACCACCAAAACATTCCCTTTATTGTTCTCTAGCTTCCTTTCAATTGACATTTCCATCCACAGACTGCCCCTTTCACTTGGCCTATTTTTTTGTTGTTGTTGTTACATATCCCTCCCCTTTCTGCTTGCTCTTGCTGTGTGTTCATTTTTTTGTGTTCTTCTATGTCTGCTTTGTCTCCCCCCGCTGCGGTGACGCGTCGAGTCAGCTCACTGCGCAGGCAGCTTGCCCCGCTTGTAGGCGGCTCTGCTTCCGTTCCTGGGTGGCTTTTGCTCCGTTCGCAGGCGGCTTTGCTCTGTTCGCAGGTGGCTCGCCCTGCCCGTGGCAGCTCTGCCCCACCCACGGCGGCTTTGCCTTCTCAGGCGGTCTGCCCGCTCGGAGAGGTCCCCCGGAACCGAACCTGGGGCCTTCCATGTGATGTACCGGCGGCCTGACCACTGGGCTACAGCCGACCCCTGGCCTATTTTTTAATTGGATTGTTTGTCTTTTTTTGTTGTTGTTGAGTTTTAGGAGTTCTTTATATATCCTGGATATTAAACCCTTATCAGATTATGGTTTCCAGATATTTTCTTCCATCCTGGAGGTTGTCTTTTTACTTTCTTGATAATGGGTGTCCATTACTTTTTTTTTTTTTTAAAGACTTATTTTATTTATTTATTCCCCACCCTCGTTGTTTGTGTTCGCCGTCTGTTGTGTCCATTCGCTGTGTGCTCAGTGCTCATCGTCTCTTTAGGAGGCCCTGGGCACCGAACCTGGGACTGCTCATTGTGGGAGAGAGGTGCTCAAGCGCTTGAGCTACCTCAGCTCCCTGCTTTGTTGTCTCTCTAATTGTGTTTCCTCTTTGTGTCTCTTGTTGCGTCATCTTGTTGCATAAGCTCGCCCTCCAGCCTGTCGTGCCAGCTTGCTGTCTTGCTTATCTTCTCCAGGAGGTACCAGGAACAGAACCTGGGAACTCCCATGTGTTAGGTTGGAGCCCAATCACTTGAACCACATCCGCTTCCCTGTCCATTACTTTTTGCCTGAAATTAATGGAGTTTTGCTTAGGGGAAGGCACCGTTGAGATGATGTAAAGCCTGACAACTCTAAGTTTTATAAGTTGGGAATTAGCAACCTGTAGCCAGATACAATGGGGAGGGTATATCCTGCCACTGTCATTTCCAACCTCAGTTTCCAGCCTTGGCTGAAATGATGAAATGATGGTCTCTTCGCCAGTGGAAATATGAAGAAATAGGGGTTTGCTGACAAGACAGCAGAGTCAGCTGCTTGGTGTTCCAACCACCCTTACCTGGGAAGTGGGTTAGCAAACTGCTTTCTGCCTTCAGGGAGGACACTGACAAAGTCACAGGCCCAGCCCAGCTGAGTATATTTTTAAAAGCAGCTTAAATACAAGGCATGCTGAGTTGGGATAATTACTAAAGTGATTGATAGAATTGGGGTCCAAAATTATCTTGATAGGCATCTAAAGCCAACCAAATGAGATTCAACAGGTTAAAAAAGTGATTTGAACAAGAACAGAAACTGATTTCATATTCTTGTGAGCATACTGAAATTTTATTTATTTATACATAACTATTCTTCGTTTCAGGAAATCAGTCATATTACTAAAATGGAGTAAATGAAAGGAAAATAAAGTCGATTACATAAAGTGGCATGAGGGATGTGGCTACACTATTGTAACATCATGACCCTCCCACTTATCATGCGGTACCACAAATTTCTATGTTAATGGCAGGGAACAATTAAAGAAACCTAGTCATTTTCACAATCTTCAGTAAGAGCTGTTCAGGATATGTAATCTGACTTTGGGTTTCAAATCTCAGCTCTGCGCTTAGTAAAACTCTGCCTTCTTTAACTGTTAACCCATATGTAAAATAGGTGACACCTTCTGTTATCATAAGGATTAAATAATATACTACATGTAAAGTGTGTAGAATGGTGTGGAACACAGTCATTGCTTAGTAAATGAATGTTAGCTATTATTATGTGAACATATAATTTTTAACAGCATTTAAAAGGAAAAAGAAGGGAGCAGGTATATTTTAGTGTTTGAATATCTGCTTCCCATGTATGAGGTCCTGGGTTCAATCTCCGGTACCTTCTAAAAAAATAAAAGCAAAAAAAAAATGCAGTCTTGATGGATTTTGTGAAAACAGTGACCCTAAGAGAGGCAATACTGCACTTCTCAGACCACATCAAGTGTATTTTGTATAGTTCTTCAATTTTTGCTTTGTTTTAAACATTTCATCTAATGTCTCCACCCCCAAGCCTTTTAATTTTTATGGCCTGAAGAAAAATGTAGAAAGAATGCATTAAATGTTTCCAGGTATTATGCTAAATTAATGCTTTTCATCTTAGTACTTATACATTCGATTACTGGGTGGATCAAGGTAGTTTGTTGGGTTTTTTGTTTTTTGTTTTTTAATATGTATGGTTCACCTAGGAGAAGAAATATGTTTATTCATATCAGACAGAAATGGAACTTCTCTGTTGTCATACCTGTACAAGTGCTGAACTAATAGTGCTTTTAAGATTGACAGTTTATATTTGTCAATCCAAACAAATAAAAAGTGTCATGGCTTAAAGTTGCTTCAGCAGTAACTTGGTTTCAATTTTATATGGTGGTTCTTTGACCAATTCAGTTGCTACAGCAATACATTTTAAAGCTGATTGTCAGCTTTCAGGGATTAAGTAAATATTTACTTGACCAAGCCATCTTTAAAAGTACTTTAAAAAAAAAAAAAAAAAAAAAAAGGAAATCAATTCAGGACTCTTTCTGACAGGCTTTCCTTGATCCAGAGCTCCTCATTGGGTTGACCAAGATTGTCAGATCTTGATTTCAGTCTGATGTTCTCCATTCCCAATTCTGCTTTTTCCCCCTCTTTTCATTTTGCAGATATTATATCTGTATTGTGGACCCTGTCTCCTTCCTTTCCTTTATTTTTCACAGACATTGTCTTACCCCTTCACCTCCTCAATCAATCTCTTGCACTTCTGGGGGAAAAACGGAGATCTAAATATAAAATAAAGGTTTAGATATTGAAGAAAACTGTCAGGATTAAGCATGGAAGAACTCTTAAGGCATAAAAAATTAAAATGGATTTGACTATGTAAAACTTAAAAATTTCTGCAGGACAAAAGATACCACAAAGGCAAAAGACAGTAAACACACAATACACATATACACAGTACACAATACACAAGGGTTAATATTCCTAATAAGCAAAAGGCTTGTATAAATTAAGAGAAAGATGGCCCATTAGAAAAAATGGTCAAAAGCTTCATCTGACAGTCATTGAAGAGAAAATGCAAATGGTCCATCAACAGGAAATGATGCTTAGCTTCCCTAGTCACTGAGGAAAGGAATAGAAAATCCCTGAGATACCATTTTCCTCTACCCATCAGATTAGTACAAATCAGTAAGATTACTTGTTGGTGAGGGTGTAGAGAAATGGATATTCCCATTAACTGTGTTAGGAGTGGAAATTACTGCAACTCTTTTGGGAATTAATTTTAGCATCTGTATTAGTCAGGGTTCTCTAGGGACAGAATCAACAGGAGATATCTATCAATAGTATGAGATTTAATAAGAGCTCTGACGTGACCGTGGGATTGTACAAATCCAGGTTCCGCAGGCCGGCTGCAAACCAGGGGCTCCCATTAAAGTCCAATGAAAGTCCTTGGTGAGTTTCCGGGAGATGTTGGCTGTCTAAAGCTGAGAAATTCTCCCTGAATGCCAAAATCACTTCCCCTTTTAAGGCATTCAGCTGGTTGGATAAAGCATCACTCATTACTGATGGAAATCTCCCTGATTCATGTAGATGTAATTAGCTATCTATGCAGTAAACTCACTGGTGACTAAAGCCCATAAATGTCCTTGTATTGCAGTTAGCCCAGTGCTTGCTTGACCAAACAACTGGGCACAGTTAACTGGCCGAGTTGACACATTAGCCTGACCATCACAGCATCTGTGAAATTTAACTTACTCATACCCTTTGGCCAGCAGTCTAGCAGAGTAAGGATATATGTTTAAGGATGTTTGTTGTGGCATCATTTGTCAAGATGACATAACAGATAAAGCCTGAATTCCTATCGGGAAGGGATTTGAACAAATGAGTGTGGGTGCTCCCAGAGAATATGTATGCAACTGCTGGAAAGAATGAATTAGATCTAGGCGTGCTGGCCTGGAGCATGCCCTGGTCAGTTAAGTGAACTACATTATATTTGGAATATATTGTGTAGAGTATGAATATCTTTGAAAATTAAATTGTGTGTACATGGGTATAAAGAAAAGTAGAAAGTATATCTGATACTATTTGTTGGGGGACATGGGGACCTTTTTTTTTTTTTAAGTCTTTGGTATTTGGAAATCTTCCATCATGTATAAAAAATAACATAATCATAATATTTTTAAAGTCTTTTGCTGCTTTATTGTACATTTCAGCTGTTAGCTAAATTGCATATCATCAACATGAGTATTTTTTTTTTCAGCATAATATATCACACCCACTGGACTTAGCTTTGGAATGTAGATAACTGAAAAAAATCCTAGTTGAAATTAACTGTAATGAAAAAAAGTTTTCAATCTTATGTATTAGGTTGGTGCAAAAGGAATAGCAGTTTCAGACCATGAATTTCAAATCATTATAACTAGGCTCAAACACATCTTTATTAATCAAAACAGGAACCATTACAATCAACACATTTTTGTCGAGAATTAAGTTTGTTTATTCCTGTAGCGTAAAAATCTGTGCTTTGGGATTCGACGAACTCTTGGAAAGCCTTTTCTGCATGCTGCTGGTTGTGGAAGCATTTTCCCTGCAAAAGGTTGAAATGCTTGAAGAAGTGGTAGTCGGTTGGCGAGAGGTCAGATGAATATAGCAGATGAGGCAAAACTTTATAGCTCAATTCGTTCAACTTTTGAAGCATTGGTTGTGCGATGTGCAGTTGGGCATGTCGTGGAGAATTGGGCCCTTTCTGTTGACCAATGCCGGCTGCAGGCGTTGGAATTTTCGGTGCTTCTCATCAATTTGCTGAGCATACTCCTCAGATGTAACGGTTTCGCCGGGATTCAGAAAGCTGTAGTAGATCAGACCGGCAGCAGACCACCAAACAGTGACCATGACCTTTTTTTTGGTGCAAGTTTGGCTTTGGGAAGTGCTTTGGAGCTGCTTCTTGGTCCACCGACTGAGCTGATCGTTGCCGGTTGTCAAAATCTACTTTTTGTCGCATGTCACAATCCGATCAAGAAATGGTTCGTTGCATAGGAAAGAGAAGACGACACTTCAAAACAATTTTTTAAATTTTTTGGTCAGCTTATGAGGCACCTGCTTATCGAGCTTTTTCACCTTTCTAATTCAAATGCCAAATGACCATAGAATAGTCGGTGTGGTCCTTGCTAGTGTAGTTGTCAGAGGATCAGCTTTGATGATTGCTCTCAATTGGTTGTTGTCAACTTCCAATGGCCAGCAACTATGTTCCTCATCTTCAAGGCTCTCATCTCCTTTGCAAAACTTCTTGAACCACCACTGCACTGTATGTTTGTTAGCAGTTCCTGGCCAGATGCGTTACTGATATTGCAGTTGTCTCCGCTGCTTTACAACCCATTTTGAATTCAAGTAAGAAAATCACTCGAATTTGCTTTTTGTCTAACGTCATTTCCATAGTCTAAAATAAATATAAAATAAAAAGCAAGTGGTAAGTCATTACCAAAAAAATAAAGCGAAAAATGCACATTAAAATGATGTATAACATTACTACATTTAAGAATGTATTCCAATATCAAACAGCAAAAGTAAACCGCAGTTACTTTTGCACCAACCTAATATTTCTTAATTAATTTTATAAATACAATATTTAGTACTCTGGGGCCTCTTGGAAAGTTTTGGTTCAAGGTCACACTTTGTCCAATGATTGCAGCCCCAAATGCTTGAATTTCTGTTTATCCAAAACTGAATATAAGGTTCTGGTTAATCAGAAGTTCTCTCTATGGCATCTATGGCAGAGGTTCTTAACCTTTTGTGTTCCATGGACTCCTCTGCCAGTCAGGTGAAATGAATACTACTGTAATTTATTTATTGCATATATTCTTAAGTGAAAGAAATGCTAGATTTCAGTTAGAGGTCAGAGAAAATAAAGATAATAAGTTGGATTTTTTTCATTTCAAGTTCACAGACTGCCTGAAGGTCCGTGGACCCTTGGTTAAGAACCCCTGTTCTCTGACATGTAGATTTTTTTTAAAGAATCCAGATATAAGCTATTCTAAATTTGATCTTTTGATGATGAAAAAGGTGTTCCAGGGAGCTTACAGAGCCACGGGATTATCTTTGTACGATTGTCACAAGGGTGAAATGAGATGATTCATGTTGCGTTCTTAGAATAGCGCCCCACATGTTGGCTGGTGTTTGGAGACACTGTCGTATACATTGCCAGGAGCCTTGATGTGAAAGCCAGCTTGAGTTTGATTCTTGTCTTAGCATGCAGGGGCTGCTCTCCCAAAACCCACAGCCTGATTGGCTTACACAACAGGAAGTTTTTGTCTCACAGTTTTGGAGGCCAGACGTCCATCAGCATTCTGGTGGTGGCTTGCTGGCAATCCAAAACTCATTCTCTACCTCTGTCAAATGGCCACCTGTCTCCTCCTATTGTGTCTAATTTTCTGTGCTTACAAGGTCTCCAGTCATATTGGATTGAGGCCTACCCTGATTCAGTTTGGGTTTATCTTAATAGGATCTTCGAGGATCCTGTTTACAAATGGGTTCACATCCACAGGACCAGGGCTTAGGACATGAACATGTCTTTGTTGGGAGCATGATTCAATCCCTAACAACTTTATACTCCACTGCTCACTGGCTCTTTGATCTTGGGTAGGTATTTAACCTCAGTGCCTGAGTTTCCTTAGTAAATAAGATTAAAATAGGACCTACCTTGTAAGATTATTGTGACGATTAAATAAGTTGAAGTATGTAGGGTAGGTAGAGTACATGGAGATGGTGTTATTTTTAAAAGCCATTCTCATTTGTGGCCTACAAAAACGTTAGGTGATATCATTGTGTTTAATTGAAGTACCATGCATAACATCCAGAAGGAGAAAAAGGCAGTAGATTTATTTGATTTAGCATGGGGAGATAGTCCAATCTCTGGGGATGGTGCTGAGTTTGGGGTGCTATGTTTGACTTAAGAGTTGCAGCCAAATTGAAGTCTACTCAAAGGAGAGGGGCCAGATTAGCACTAAGCTGGAAAGGATATTGTGAGGAATGTTTGCCTACACTGGAAATATGCTACCTTGATAAAAGAGGACTTTCCCACATTGTACAGCAGCTATGGAAAATACCTGATTTCTGCGGGTGGTTTAATTCAGACATTAAAATCTCACCTGGCACAGAGAGAAGGGTCGGTTGCTGCTCTGGTTGGCCTTTTCCCTGTAATGTCACCTCTCTCTACCACTTGGCTCTCTTGCCCTCTGAATGCAGTAGGGCTGTTCTGGATCATTCCCAGTTTTGTGTCTATTAGGAGAATGCACGTTTTGCTTTTTATACCCAACATAATTTGAGCATCACTTGGAAGTGGTCTGCTAGAGTATTAGGGATTCTTAGGAGATTAATACATGAGTAAGTGGTTATCCTAAATGTTTTTTAATATCCTTGTAATTAAAAAGACTACTTTCCCATAAGAAAAAAGAAAAAAAAGAAATAAAAAAAAAAAACAAAAAGACTACTTTCCCATAGAAATTTTTTTGTCATTTGTGAGAAAAATGAAAATACTTGCTGTTACCTAATCCTCATTCTGAAGAGTGAAAATACAGGATGAGCATTTTCCATTTTTAGAGGTGTAAAGCAAATAGTTACTTTTGGTTAAGCCAAGAATTTCTTTTAGGTATTTTAGGTACTTTCAGTTATTAGAAGAGAGACCCTTGAAGAAATTTACTTGGAGTTTATAAATTTTAATTTTGCTTTTAAAAGACTGGAATTAATATCTAGCTCATTTCTACATGGAGGCAAAAAGGCATGTGATCTGGAATAAACCTATTGGCCCATATGAATCTGTTACTTTTAAGTTAAATTTCTTTAAAAACTTGCTATTTTTTTTATAATTGATTTATTTTTAATTGTATTAAAATATACCTAACAAAATTCATATGAACCGTTTTAAGTGGACAATTCTTTGACATTAAGTACATTGACAACTTTTCTCCACTATTTCCAGACTACTATCATCACCCTAAACCAAAACTCATACGCATTTAGCCATAAACTCCCCGTTCCCTCTACCTTCACCCCTGGTAAAACCACTATTCTGTTTTCTGCCTCTATGATTTTGCTTATTCTAAATATTTCACATGAAAGAAATCATACAATATTTGTCCTTTGGTGTCTGGCTTATTTCACTCACTGTGGTGTCTTCAAGGTTCATCCATGTTGAAACATGTTCCTGCACCTCACTTGTTTTTCAGGTGAATAATATCCCATTGTATGGCTATACCATACACTTTATTTATACCATTCATCTTTTTTTTTGTTTTTTTTTAAGATTTATTTATTTTATTACATATCTCCCCTCCCCCCCGCTGTGGCGACGCGCCGAGACTGGTCACTATGCAGGCACGGCTTTCCCCGCTTGTGGGCAGCTTCTGCTTCCATTCATGGCTAGCTCTCAGTTCGCGGGTGGCTGGCTGCGCTCCATTCGCGGGCGACTTGCCCTGCCTGTGGTGGCTTTTTTGCCCTGTCCGTGGCAGCTTGCCATTCTCAAGGTGGTCTGCCCGCTAGGAGAGGTCCCCGGGAACCGAACCTGGGGCCTCCCATGTGGTATGCCAGCACCCTATCCACTGGGCTATCCAGCCGGCCCCTACCATTCATCTTTTGATGGACACTTGGGCTGCTTCCACCTTTTGGCTCTTGTGAAAAATGTGCGATGAGCATTGGTGTACAAATACCTGTTTGAGTGCCTGCTTTCAATTCTTTTAGGTATATACCTAGGCATGGAATTGCTGCGTCGTATGGTAGTTCTGTTTTACTTTCTAAGAAACCACCAAACCGTTTTCCACAGTGGCTGTACCCACCAACAATGTCTCAGGATTCCTATTTCTATACATCCTCACCAACACTTGTTATTTTCAATTTTTAAATATAATAATAGCCATCCTAGTGAGTGTGAAGTGGCATCTTATTGTAGTTTCTTTTTTTTTAAGATTTATTTTTATTTGTAATTTTTAATTTTTAAAATTATCCCCCCCCCCATGGTTCTCTTGTCTCTTTGCTCATTGTTTGCTCCCCTTCTCCAGGAGGCACTGGGAACTAAACCCAGAAGGCAAGTGCTCAACGTCCTGAGCCACATCTGCTCCCCACGGGCTGCGGCATCTGTTGGCTTGTGGCATCTGCTCATTTAGGCATCTGCTTGTTGTGGTGGGTGTGGCATCCAGCTCATTCTAGCGGGTGTGGTGTCTGCTTGTCTTCTTTAGGAGACACAGGGACCTGAACCTGGGACCTCCCATGTGGAGCCACATCTGCTTCCCCTTATTGTAGTTTTAATTTGCATTTCTTTAATGGCTAATGGTGTTGAGAATCTCTTCACATACTTATTGGCCATTTGAATATCTTCTGTGGAGAAACTGTCTGTTCAAACCCTTGGCCCATTTTTTAACTGGGCTCTTTGTCTTTCTGTTATAGGTTTTAGATATTAAATCCTTACTGGATATGGTTTCCAAATATTTTCTTCGATCCTGTAAGTTGTCTTTTCACTTTGTTAATAATGTCCTTTGCACAAAACTTTTTAATTTTAGTGAAGTCCATTTTATCTATTCTTTTTCTGTTTTCCTTGTGCTTTTGGTGTAAAATCTAAAAATTAAAAATCCTTTGCTTACTACAAGGTCCTGAAAATATTTCCCCATGCTTTCTTGTAAGAGTTTTATGGTAATAGTGCTTTTATTTAGGTCACTGATCTTAAAAAAAAAAAAAAAAAAAAAAACTTTTACTGAGCTATATTCACATACCATACAGTCCATCCAAAGGGTACAATTAATTGGTTTTTTGTTTTTTTTAAAGAGGTACCTCATACATTGGAAGCAGGTGCTCAACCACTGAGCTACATCTGCACCCCTCAGTGGCTTCTAGTATAATCACAGTGTTGTACATTCATCACCACAAAGAATTCTAGAACAATTACTCCAAAAATTCTAGAACAATTACTCCAAAAAGGAAAAAACTCCACACCCCTTAGCAGTCACCTCAATCCTTCTATCCTTCCCCAGCCCTACTAATATAATTCCATCTTTATAAATTGATTTGTTTTTACATTTTATATAAATGGAATCATACAATATGTAGTGCTTTATGTTTTTTTGCCTGATATTAACATCTTGTAATATGAACAGACATTTGTTCAGTTTCAAAGAAAAACAGTCTTACATATGCAATATTACCCATATTCATATTTCACATGAGGTTTTACTCAGCTATACAGTCCCATGTTACATTTTTTATCTTTCCTTCTACTGATATACATGATCTTAGACTTCCCTTTCAACCATTGTCATACCCATATAATAGCCCTGCTAGTTACAGACACTGTGATGTGCTTTCACCTTTTCTATTCATTTCCAAGGATTAACAAACAACCTTTTTACCAGTTCCGCAGATGAACTCTTAGCTTTCCATTCTCTAACCTCATTCCATTTTCTGGTGACCTATATTCTAGTTATTAACTCCATGAGTTTACACAACATATTTAGTTCATGATAGAGCTATCATACAGTATTTGTCCTCTGTGTCTGGCTTGTTTCACTTAAAAAATGTCCTCCAGGTTCATCTACTTTGTCATGTGCTATGGCTTCATTTCTTCTTATAGCTGCATAATATTCTATCGTGTGTATACACTACCGTTTGTTTATCCATTCATTGGTTGATGGACACTAGGTTGTTTCCATCTTTTGGTAATCATGAATAACGCCACTCTGAGTATCAGTGTGCATATGTCTGATCATCTCACTGTTCTGTTCTACTGGGTATATACCCAGTAGTCGAGGTATTGCTGGGTCACATGGCAAATCTATATTCACCTTCTTTTAGGAGCTGCCAAACAGTCATCCATGGTGGCTGTATCATTCTACTTTCCCACCAACAGTGAATGAGTGTTTCCCTGTCTCTCCATATCCTCTCAAAAACTAGTA
>PVKH010011402.1:0-17778 GCA_004027955.1 Chaetophractus vellerosus
CTGGTATTGAACCCAGGCCCCTCCATATGGCAGACGGATGCCGAACCATTTGAGCCATATCCACCTCCCCTAATGAGTTTTAAAGTGATTTTTAAAAACTGGTTTAAATAATGTTCATTTGTTTTGCTAGCAAGACTGATTCTGGAAAGGTGGTAGGCCTACTTTTATAGGGAAAGGCAGTTACTAATGTAGCTCCCCTTTCCCGTTCCTCCTCTTTCCCCAATGTCTCCCCATTTGTGTTACTATGAACATTTTACTACTTTATTGAGAAGTAGGTATAGAGTATAATAAAGCTGAGCATCTGTCTTTGGCTAAAGATTTTTCTCCTTTTGTAGGAACTATTACAAATATGTAGGCTTGCAAAGATCACTTAATTTTCAGAATTTTTAAGTCATAAAAATATGAAAAGAAAAACAAAGGAATCAGAATGATTTGCTTCTAACTTGTATTCTGATCATTTGCTCTGTATGGTTTGATTAATAAACTAGCCATTTTTTCCCCTAATGTATAATATAGAAATAATATTTTTAAAATTTTATTTTTCTCTTATTTTTTTCACATTGAATTTCTTGTGTTCCTTGATATCAACTCTGTTAGATTTTTTCTCTTTTATCTCTGTATCACATTCTCAGGTAGACATCCATGATAATTTGCTTGCCTCACACTATATAATTTAGTGATTAGGTTTTAGACAAGGTATATTTGTTGCATTTCTGGTTTCACAGTTGAATCCTTCTTGTTCATAAATCACCATCATTATTATTTCCCCACTGATAGTTGTTTGGCATTCATAAATGTACTATAAGCCTTTTTTGAAAGTCTTAGTAGTGTGAAAATAACAGTTTTCTTGAACTCGTCTATATTATTATAAAAATGTGATGTGATGACTAAAAATTTAGATCATGTAAGAAACCAGTAATAATCTGTATTGGCAGTATTCATTGTTCACCTGGAAAGGTGATCGAAAGAATAAGTGCAAATAGTTCACAAAAGAAGAAATATTAATAAAAACACATTGAAAAAATATCCAGCATTATTACTGAAGAAAAATGAGTTAAAACCCAGCTATCTACTGCCATTCCTGCCAGAATAAATCAAGATTGCAAACTCTAATGAATGTTGAACTGGTAGAATAGGTATACTGATGCTTTTCTAATGTCTTGTAAATCTGTTAACACACAAAAGGTATGAAATTAATCTCATACAACTTTCTGATAATCTCACTGTTGAAGAAATTGTTCAGAAGAAAATAATTATTTGTACAAATTTTAAAGGTACAAAATTTATTGGCTTTTTGAGCTCAGTTCATCACACCATTGTTTATCAAAATAGCAAAATATTGGAAACTGCATATGTCACTACTAAAATGTTTTTTAGATGGGATTTTTCTTTTCAGGTGTTAAGATTTTGGATTATTTTTTTTAAAAAAAACAACAGGTGGGAGTATAAGGCCTACTCAAATGTCCAGTATCTACAGATGCTAGTAAAGTAAATGTAGAAAGTGAGTGGGTATAGTGTATATGTATGCATTGTAGAGGTGGAATAGGGCTGAGAATACATGCTAAATACATACTGCTATTCAGCTTCCTACTCCAAGTGGTTTTTTCTAATTGAGTTCAATGTACATAGATCCTCTGATACTACAAGAGAACTTGGAAACACTGATTTTCATGTGAGCTCCCATACTTTTTCTAATATTAGCTCAAAAATTAAAAAAAAAAGTATAGTCTGGCATTTGGCCAGTAGACCACCAGTTGCAACCCCTGAATTAAACCACTTCTAGGGAATTAATATTGGAATATTATATTACTATGTAAAATAAGTGTTTGAACTATCTAATATAAACAAAAGGATGCAAATATACTTATTTAAGTATGGTAACAAGTATCAGGAAAGAGTGTAGAAGTCTACACATACGTTAGTGTTTTATGTTGCATAAACTTTTGCTTTTTTTCCTGTATAAAGTTAGTAAAAATCTGAAAAGACAATATAAGATATGTGTGCTCACATCTTTTTAGCTGCAATGAGATCTCACTGAGTTAGTTGTTAAATATAAATTCTAAAAGTTATAAAATGTGGCTTTGTTCCTCAAGTACATGCTGTTACCTATTGTAGATCCTTTTATTTTTTTAAAAGAGTTATTTTTTTCTCCTCCCATCCCTCCTTGTTTTGTGCTTGCTGTCTGCTCTCTCTGTCTGTTCGTCGTCTTTTTAGGAGGCACCGGGAACCGAACCTGAGACCTCCCATGTGGAAAGGAGGTGCCAGTTACTTGAGCCACCTCCACTCCCTGCTTGTTGTGTCTCCTCATTGTGTTGTCACCTTGTTGCATCAGCTTGCCATGCCAGCCTGTTGTGTTAGCTCGTTGTCTTGCTTGTCTTCTTTAGGAGGCACCGGGAATCGTACCTGGGACCTCCCACGTGGTAGCGAGAGCCAAATTGCTTGAACCACATCTGTTTCCCCTGATCCTTATTTTTTAAAACTGTAATTGCTAATACCACAAATTCTTACTTAGGGTTCTACTAATAAAACCTCTTAATGTTTTTAGAGTATAGATGTTATATGAATTAAAATTATATTAGTTTTTTTAATCTATGGATTGTTTAACTGTGTTATCTTTTTTATAATCAAGGATTTTAAAATACCCAGTAATACGACATTAAAAACTCCTCTGGTTGCTGTATTTGATGATCTGGATATAGAAGTGGAAGAAGAAGATGAACTTAAGGCAAGAGGTAAAATAAGTCTGCTGGGTAGTACTCTTCCTTTGTATGGCACTACTTATTTCTTTAGGAAATTATAATGTGACATTTTCAAAATCTAGAGCTAAAAGTGAGTCCAGAGACAATAATTAAAAAAAAAAAGTAATTCTGAAATTTGGTTTAGTAAAAATATTTTTGCTAAAAAAATGAAACTGATGAATTTGAAGAGTAATTTTTAGTATCTCTGTAATCACCCTATCAAAAGTGGAATCCTAATTACACTTTGCAATTGAATCTTGACATTTTTTGCTTAGCCTGCCTTTTGAGATCCATTTGAACATTGGTTTTCAGCCTGTTTTTCGATTCTTACCTGTCAGTGGTAAGGAATGGTGAGGAGATATTAAGGTATCATCTAAGCAGAATTTCCAAGGGACAGCATTCATTCGGAAAAGGAACTAGGAAAACAGTCTGCCTTGTTCCTCACCTTCCAACCCCACATTGAAAACCACTGCTGTAGAATATTCCAAATTATTTTAGGCCCACAATTTCAGTTATGACATAATAATACGATAAAATAGTAGCTTAAATCTTTTATTTCTTGTAATCTCTGCAAAACATCCCTTAAATATTCCAGATTAGACAATATCTGGAAATGGCTATGTGTATTTATGTATATTTAAATATCTGAAAATTTAAAACTTTAATGTAAAGTCTCATGGCAGAAAAGATTTTATATATTTTATTTATATATATATATATATATATAAATTGTATATATTAGGGTGTTTTAGCTAACACCATGAAACAACTAGCATGCTGTAATGAAACGAGTATTGACCTTCAGTATGACTTACGTTTTTTTCCAATCAGGTGAGGCTTAGTTTCCTATGTTTTGAGAATTAGTTGAGGGAGTGAATGTGAAAGAGCTATGTTAATATAAGATGAGAGTTTGCAATTACAGGAATGGATTTAGCCCTTAGACATTTTAGTTAGTTTTATCAAATAGTTATCCAACAGTTGTTAATTTGACAATGATTTACATAGTCTTAGAAAGTTAAATTTCTTTTGTGTTTTTGTCCTAAATCCAAATGACATATAATTTCATTTTTGAAATATCTGGTGTTACTTCAACTTTTAATTTAATAATGGAGTGAGCTTATACAAGTGAATTTGAATATATGTAGAAGTGATAATTGTTCAGTGACTGCTAAATTGTATTAGATTGAACTATATGAAATTGCTGTATTTGGAGTGTGAATAGCGGCAGTTTCATATGGTTCGACCTAATAAATAGTGCTTTCAATGAAATAAATTGAAATGGGGGGGAAAAGGGTAGGTATGTTTTGTTTTTCAAAACATGAGCTTTTCCATTGTCATTACAGTATTTCCTCACAATATTTAAACTTGGTTGTAATGAGAAGTGTAAGTCTCAGAATTAGTGTTCTTTAAAAATGTATTCTTAGTTAAATACTAATTGGAAAGGCTATTCTTCCTCTGTAAATTTCAGAGATTGAACTAATTAATTCCCAAAGTTCTCTATAGGTCAAAAATTTGGTGAGTCTGAGATTTCAAGAAGTCTGACCTTCTGAGTTGACCAGATTGCTATTTTGTATTTCCATAGTCCCTGGCATAATTTGAGACCCATATGTACACTCTAAGCACCCACAAAATTGAGTCATTTTCGCATTTTTGATTTTTTTTATTGTCTTTTCTTAATAGGCCTTACAGGTTTGAAAAATATTGGAAATACTTGCTATATGAATGCAGCTTTGCAGGCACTTTCTAATTGGTAAGTAGAGAAAATTTACTGTTTTCTATCATTTTTTAAAGTCACTCTTTGAGCAGAAACACATGCTCTTGCAGAGATTACAAGAAATAAAAGATTTAAACACAAGCTAAAAAAAGGGGGGGCGTGGGGTGGGGGGAAGGAGGAAAGGAAAGAAAGAAATACACATATTAACTGCCAAATGCAAAATGGTTAACCGTGTTCCCTAGCCAGCAGGGAATCTCTGGCTGTACTTCTTCCCTTTGCTCCCTGAACACATTTTTTTTTTTTCACTTTCTGAAATGCCCTGATTTAGAGAAATTTGTGGATTAACTAAAACTTTAAAATAAAAACATTCCTGGAAAAATGATTTCCCCTTTTGTCATCTCGACTAACTGCCAAGCTAAAATAGGCGATAATCTGGGTTGGGACACAATCCATTGTCTCTGGCGTCACTCCATCCGTGCCTGCAGTTTCCTAGGATTGCTTGCTGTAGTTTAGACCCTAGGAAATTGTAGTCTTTGAGCGATTTACTTGTTTTTTACATTTAGAAAATGAGGAGCTTAAGCTAATTCATTCCTGAAATCACTTTTAGTTCAGAGAGTCTGTGAAAACACTATATTTTTCTTTATGTATAAAGCCTCTGATAAAACATTCAGGTTTTTAAAAGCATGGTCTCACAAGGTAGGTAAGAGTAGGTATTACACATTGTTAGACCATTAACACATGTTAGACAATGAATCTGTACCAGAATTCAGAAATTATTGACTTTGGGGTATGCTTTTTCTACTGGATTGCCTTTTAGAATACTAGTTGACAACTAAACATGTATTTCCTGATTGCTTCCCTAAATTCCCTTGCTTTAGGACATCCTTTCACCAACCCACCTAAAAATCTCATTTTAATTTAGACATATCCTTCTGTAAATAACTTGGTCTATGAAAGAGAGAGAATCCAATTTTTATTAAGAGATCAGAGAAGGCCTCTCTGAAGAAGTAACATTTAATTGAGTATGAATTCAGTTAGGTGAAAGGATGGAGAGAGCATTCCAGGCAGAATGATCAAAACTGAAAACCTTGAGGTAGGAAAGAAAGGGACACTTTTGAGGACACTTATGCGGAACCAGAAGAAAACCTGTATAATAGAAGTAGAGTGAGTGTGGGGGTAAATGACATGACATACAGTCCAGGTGATCTAAGCTGCATTAAGGATTTAGGTCTTTATTTTCAGTGTAGTAAGAAGCAATTGGAGTGTTATTTTACAACAGAAATTAAATCTAAGCTACATTTAAAAAAGATGATTGTGGATGTCGTGTGGACAGTATGTTGGAGGGGGAAGGGGATGGAATTAGGAAGATCAATAAGAAGGATGCTGTAGTAGTTTAGGTAAGAAGTGGTGGTGACTTGCAGAATTGGAAATAGGTATTTTTGGAAGATTGATTGGTTAATAGAATATGTGTGGTGTGGATGAGAAAGGGAGGAGGAGGTATAATGTTTAATAATAATATAATCATACTATGAAAGAACTGTTTAGGTTGTTGCTTTTATCATCTTTATACAGATAAGAAAATTGAGACTCACAGGTTATCAGCCTAGTAAGTATTAGAGCAGAATTTTAAATCTGAGATTTTATCTGTGTTACTCCAGATTCTTTGTTCTTGACTACTGAATACTGCTTCTACTACTTTATTTTGCAACTTCTTTGAATTTATTGGAAAAAATATGGATGATAAGGATACACTGTTACTAAAAAATGGCGTAGTGGCTGTCGGTGACAGGAAGGTAAATTTATTGAAGGCCAGGATTTGGTCCTTTGCCCAGTCAGTATCCTATAACTGAATAGACACTACTCACTGGGATATGCAAACCTGGAGGAAGAGCAGATTCACTTGAAAGTTAGGTTTTGAGCATGTTAGGTTCAAAACTGATGCCATCAGTTTGGATATTTGATGTAAGTGTGGAGTTCTGATAAGACGTTTGCCTTTATATGAATGTGACCATCACTGGCATACATGAATATTTAAGATCACTTAGGGAAAAAGAGTATATAGTGAAAAGGAGAGGAAATCATAGGATCAGGTCCTTTAGAACACTGGTATTTAGATGTCTGGTAAGAACAATAAGAGCCAGTGGAGGGAAAAAGTTACTAGAGAGGTTAGAAGGAAAAGTAGAAAAGTTAAAAAAAAAAAAAGGTTCAAAACTGATGGTGTCATCGCCTGTGACATGCTATTGAGAGGGAACTAAAAGGTGTTAATTGATTTTGGGAACCTAGAGGGCTTTGATACGGTGGGGACAAATCTGATTTGAATAGGTTGAGGAAGAATAAGATGAAATCAAGGAGAAAGTCTAAAAGGAAGCAACGAAATAATAGGTACAGGGAAAAATGTGTTGTCAATCAGTATTAAGCTTTAATTCCACTCTAACATTTTTCTTTTTTTAAAAAAATTAGCCCACCTTTGACACAGTTTTTTCTTGACTGTGGAGGACTTGCTCGAACAGATAAGAAACCAGCCATTTGTAAAAGTTATCTCAAACTAATGACAGAATTATGGCATAAAAGCAGGTATGTACTTAATATATTAGTCTTCTTTATTCTTTCAAATGAATAAATATTAAAAGAATTGAGGTATATTTATAGTGTTAAAAAAGTAGAAGAGAACCAGATTTATGGACATCTTGAGTTCAGTTATGTTTGAAGCTGAACATCCAAATGAAGATGTTATAGAAGTTTAGAAGTATGTAGATATAATATCAAAGTGTTAAGCTGTTCAGGTTGCTGTTATTGAAGCTTTAGAGCTTTAATGCAGGTGCTAGTATTCTCACAAAGCTAAAATCAGACCATAGATATTTTAAACCATTTTTTGTTTTGCTGTTTATGTTCATTTATTCTCAAGTATAGCATTGGGAAAATACTTTGCAGTCTTTCACTAATTTTATTTTACAGCTATTCAAGAAATTGCTTTTTAGCATTATCCTTTTTAGTGGTTCCTGAGAAAACTGCTCTCCATACCCCTAAGAAAACAATCACCAAAACCTTACTAAACTTTCAAGTTTAGCAATGACTATCTCACCTTCATGTAAGACTTTGAAATCTTAATGATTTCTAATGTGAAAATTTCACCAGTTATTTAAGTTTTAACATACCTATACTCATAAGTGCCTCTGAGTTTCTTTTGAAATATTTGACTCCCTAGAACAGAACTTTTATACATTTTTATACATTTGGTTTACTTTTCCTTTTGTTTTTGGTGTTAGAGGTATTTTATATCTGGTTTTAAAATTTTATTTAAATATTGTACTAAGGTACTTTATTTTTCCAGCATAGGAATTTTATTTTAAGAAATTATAAAAGTCTTTTCAACAGTCACACAGTGGTGCATGATCATTTAATTGGGGGAGGAGAGCAATAACATACTGCTTATATCAATGATGAGATGTTCTGATGAGCCTATGAAAATAATACTGGGAATTTCTTCATTATTTTTGAAACATAGGCTATTTTCAATTTATTTAATACTTTGTATAATTGGTTATTAATTTTTAAAAAAATGTTTTTTTCTCAGGCCAGGATCTGTTGTGCCTACTAATTTGTTTCAAGGAATTAAAACTGTAAATCCAATGTTTCGGGGGTATTCCCAGCAGGTAAGTCTTCATATTGACTTTTATTCATAATTTTATTAATCATTTATAAAGTTGGTAGAAAATCTTATGGTTTTAAATTAGCTATTTGTATTTCTTCTTTTATAATTTATTTTTCTTGCCCATTTATCTTTTTGTGTCATCATTCTTTGTGTCCTTATTTACCAAGGGATTCTATTACCCTTTATCATTATTATATTTTTTTCCACTTTCTCTTAATTTTATTAAAATTTTCTAGAAATTTAAAATTTTTGGTGTGGGTACATATGTCCATATTTCTTCTAGTCCTTTTATTTTATTTTTTTTAAGAGGTACTGGGGAATGAACCCAGAAACCTCATACATGGGAAGCAGGTGCTCAACCACTAAGCTATATCTACTCCCCAATAGGAGTTGAGTTTTTTGTTTGTTTGTTTTGTTTTCAGGAGGTACTGGGTGCTCAACCACTTGAGATACATCTGCTCCCCTCTAGTGCTTTTAAAAGCTTAGAAAAGTTCTACATCCAGATATCAGTTAAATGTTTACCTGTCTTCTATATTTTATGCTTTCTGTTTTTACATCAGGCATGTATTTCAGTATTTTAATATTATCCAAATTTAATACTATTAAAAGGAAAACAATCTAAGGTTAACCAGTTGGAGGAGAAGCAAATTGAACAAGGAGCTCTTTCACCCATCTCAGCTATAGTTCTTTTTAGCACACATGAAAACCAGTAAACGGTATGCTTGTTGAGATAATTTTTTTTTTTAAAGATTTGTTTTTTATTTATTACATATCCCCCCCCCCCCTTTCTGCTTGCTCTTGCTGTGTGTCCATTCTTCTTTGTTTTTCTATGTCTGCTTCTTGTCTCTTCCCGTCTTTGCGGCAACGTGCCGAGTCGGCCCTCTGCGGTAGCGGCTCGCTCCGTTCGAGGGTGGCTCCATTCCGTTTTCACAGGCGGCTCCACTTCATGTTTTGCGGGGAGCAGTCCTCCATGTTTTTTGCGGGCTGCCCGGCTTCCGCGGTTTGCAGGCGGCAGCTCCGCTTTTCACGGGTGACTTTGCCATGTCCGTGGGGGCTCCGCCCTGCCCGTGGCGGCTTCCTGCCCCGCCCACGGCGGCCTGCCCCTCTCAAGGCCGTCTGCCCGCTCGGAGAGGTCCCCGGGAACCAAACCCGGGGCCTCCCATGTGGTACACCGGCGGCGCTCTTATCCACTGAGCTATCTAGCCAGGCCCGAGATAATTTTTAATAAAGATATACAGACATTGGGTGCTCAACCTTCCTAAATGTGTATGACCTTTAAGCTAAACTTATATAGTATTTGAATTTAGGGCATGTCTCTAAATTCATGAGGTAAATTCTTTATGCCTTATTCTTCCAGTTTTTAAAAATAGCACTAATAATAGCTGACCTCCAGATAATCTTCAATTTACCTTTTGTTTTATTCACATTACTTTCTAGTATTGAGTGTATCCCACCAATGCATTACCTTCTACAAAGTTGTATTTCCTCAGTAAAATGTTAGGTAAATCAATTGATAACCACATTTTGTATATTCTTAAAAGTTTCTACATGTACACAGTTTTAATGAAGTGGTAATATCTATGTTGATGATATATTAGGATGCTCAAGAATTTCTTCGATGTTTAATGGATCTGCTTCATGAAGAATTGAAAGAGCAGGTCATGGAAGTAGAGGAAAATACTCAAACTATAACGACTGAGGAGAGCATGGAAGAAGATAAGAGCCAATCAGATGTAGATTTTCAGTCCTGTGAATCTTGTGGCAGCAGTGATAAAGCAGAAAACGAAAATGGCTCTAGAGACTTTTCTGAAGATAATAATGAAACAACAATGTTAATTCAGGATGATGAGAACAATTCAGAAATGTCAAAAGATTGGCAAAAAGAGAAGATGTGCAATAAGATTAATAAAATAAATTCTGAAGGAGAATTAGATAAAGATAGAGACACTGTGTCTGAAACAGTTGACTTGAACAACCAGGAAACTGTCAAAGTGCAAATACATAGCAGAGCTTCAGGTGACAATTTAATAATTTAAATCACGAAAATGATAGTATTATTTCATTTATAGATGTAATGGGTACAAAATGATATATTTCTATTTAAGATTAGTAATTTCACCATATTTTGATTGGGGGGGGGATTAGCATGGCATGTCACTGAAATGTTCAAAACATGTTTCTGATATATTTACATGTCAACATACACAATAAATATAAGCTAAATATAAGCATAATAAAAAGAATAGCTTTAGTTTGTATTTTGTGTGGAGTATATTACATTATATTCAGCTGTACTAATTTGAAGAAAGAGGGAATTTATAAGAATGCCTTAAATGGTTGTTACTTTGGGGCTTTCTAGTTAGTAAAGTTATTTATATATTAGCAATATTTGCCTGTGAGTATGAAATTAAAAATCATAAAATTATAGAATCTAGGGATAAGGAGGAATTTTATGGGTAATTTAAATATATAAGAATTCATTCTTTTAACTAACCATTTCACCTGAATTCTGTTATAGGTTATTAAACATTAGTCTAGAAAATTGGACTTTTCAGAGTTTGCCCCCTTATTTTAACAAATTCTGTTTTAGCAACTAGATATTTCCTATCTGCTTTGGTGTAAGAGTTTAACTGTAATGAACCTTATTATGACTGATTATACAATAATACTAGACATTGTTCTTAATAGTAAAAAGCAAGTAGCCAACTAAAAGTTGAGCTAAATCTCAAATTAAGAAACTTTTAAATTAATTAACATTAATTGACATGTAGATGAATTTTACTGTTTAATAATGCAAAATTTAAATATTACAGAATATATCAGTGATGTCCATTTGAATGACCTGTCTACACCACAGATCCTTCCATCAAATGAAGGCATTAATCCACGTTTATCAGCAAGCCCTCCTAAATCAGGCAATTTTTGGTCAGGATTGGCACCTACACACAAAAAAGGTAAAAATTTTGGTTGCTAGAGTTACTAGAGTTTAGTACTAGAGTTACTTTGCTTTAGGTCTTAATTTAAACTGTTTATTTTGATATTTGATAAGATAAAGTGTTAATTCTTGTGTAGATTCTTGTTACTGCCATCCCTAATAGGCACCACCCCAAAAAGGATACAGGATGATTTCAACACCCCAAAGAATTCCCTCATGGTGCCCTTTGTAGTCAGACATTCCCCCACCTCTATTGTATTTCTTCTTCTTCTTTTTTTTTTTAAGGAAGCATTGGGGATTGAACTTGAACCTGGGACCTCATACTTGGGGAGAGGCACTCAACCAACTCAGCTACACCTGCTCCCCATATTATATTTTCTATTTTAGTTGTTTTGTTTTTTTCAGAATGTCATAAATGGCATTATACAGAATGTAGTCTTTTGAAATTGGCTTCTTTCACTTAGCGTAATGCATTTAAGATTGAGTTGTTGTATACCTACATAATTTGTTCCTTTTTATTGCCGAGTAATATTCCATTGTATGGCTATACAGTTTATATTTATCCATTCACTCACTGAAGGACATTTGAATTGCTTCCAGTTTTTGGCAATTATAAATAAGGCTGCCCTAAACTTTCACATAAAGGTTTTTGTGTGAACTTGTTTTCCTTTGTCTAGGCCTAGAAGTGAGGTTCCTGAGTTTTATGTTAGTTTTATGTTTAACATTTTACGAAAATACCAAACTTCTTCAAAGTGGCTATACCATTTTGCATTCCCACCAGCAATGTATGAGAGTTCTAGGATTAGAACAAAGTAGTAGAAACACTGTTTCTTGAGTTAGGTAAATAGTTCTTAAATATGACATCAAAAGTATGATCCATAAAAGAAAAAAATTGACAAATTAGATTCCAAAATAAACTTTTTCTTGGCAAAGAACACTTTCAAGAGAATGGAAAGATTTGTTAAGAGAATGAAAAGGATGGAGAAAACATTCTCAAATCACATATCTGGCAAA
Organism: Chaetophractus vellerosus; assembly: GCA_004027955.1. Classification (NCBI taxonomy): domain Eukaryota; kingdom Metazoa; phylum Chordata; class Mammalia; order Cingulata; family Chlamyphoridae; genus Chaetophractus; species Chaetophractus vellerosus. Next base: position 12,054 of record PVKH010011402.1, read on the forward strand.
GTACTTGTATCCAAAATATCTAAAAATTCTCAAAACTTAATAAAAAGCAAAAATCATAGTAAAAATGTGCAAAAGGTTTAAACAGAACCATATAATTTTAGAGATGTAGGTGAGCTCAGAAACCTAGTGCAGTGGTTTTCAAACTTTTTAAAGCCTCACAATCCTTTCTTCAAATAAAGCCTTACTTGGAAGCAAAAACAAACAAGTAAAAGCAGAATTTCTCTGATTGATATCAAGGTGGGGAGACTGAAGCCCTCCTAATTTGTCTTCTTGCTACTTACCTTCTCCTCTACTTGCTATCCTCTAGCCCTCTTCCTTTCTTCTTCCCTTCCTTGACCTACAGAACATAAATAAACAACCCAGTGATGAGGCCAAGCTAATTTTGCATATGGATAAATTGACCTGAATATTGTGCTAATTCAAAATACTTTTCATTTTGTCATAGGTACATATTGCATGCACCCTGACTTACATATATACAGCTTTGATGATGGCCAGTGATCATGTATACTTTTTTTCCCCCCATGTATAGTTATTTTAAATGAGCCTATGTCTTACCTGATTGGTTTTTCTGGGTTTTTAAAAGGTAATGATCATGAATAGTATTCTGAAAATTTTCTCTTGGCATAGTACATTAAAAAAATCAATTTTATTGATACTTATTAATAAAGCATACAATTCCTCCAAGGTGTATAATCAGTGGTATTTGCTATAATCCTATAGTTGTGCATCCATCACATCAGTCATTATTAGAGCATTTTTATTATTTCAATAATAATATAAATAAAAAAAGAAACAAATAAGAAAATTCCTCACCTCTCAATCTCTCTGTGCTTTCCCCACTGTACATAGCTGCTGTTTCTGGCTATTGTATCCAAAGTGTATAAACAATGGCTTTTAGTATAATTACAGTGTTGTACATTCATCATCATAAAAATTCTAGATCAATTTCATTACTCCAAAAAGAAAGACTCCAAACTCCTTAGCATTCCTTCCTCAGACTTACATAACTAATCTTTCATCTTTATGAATTGATTTGTATTTTGGCATAGTAATTTTGTATTTTGGCATAGTAAGTTTTACTGATTAAGATTCTAGAGAAAAATGTTAAAGGTCTACTTTGTTTTTTTAATGTTCTAATCTTGTTTTTAAATCCTAGCTCAATCTGCATCATCTCCAAAGAAAAAAAAACAGCACAAGAAATACAGAAGTGTTATTTCAGACATATTTGATGGAACAATCATTAGTTCAGTGCAGTGTCTGACTTGTGACAGGGTGCGTATGAAGGAATTAAAATACACAGAACATTTCTGTTTGATGCTTTTTATTAAAAACCTGGCAAAATGGAGTGAAAAAAAAAGTTTAGTTTAATAAGTTATAATTTCTTCTCTTTACAGCTGGTGGTCATACCTGTTGTTCTTTTGTTTTTGTCAATACAAATTGGTTTTAGGAGTAAAACTTGTTTTTTGGAAGTAATAGCAACATCCTTTTTGAAAGATGGTCTTAACCCCATCATTGGACATACCTGCAATAGTAGGAAAAATTAACTCAGTTCTTAAAAATTGTTAACACATGTATATTCTCTCAAGGTGGGAAATTGTCACTTGTCACAGGCACGAGACTGTAAATGCATCTCCTACTTTTGGTTATACTTCTGGCTTGTAAATATTTTCCCATTAAAAACTGGGGCTCATATAAAAGGTAGTGACAAATTCATAGTGACAGTGGCATAAATTAAAACCATCCTTGTTTTTAATATCACCTCTAATTTATAACGTTAATGTGAATATAGCAAATAACCCTTTTTTATCTCTTTTCCTGTAAATCCCTGAAAGTTTCTTTGGACGTTTTAAAAGAATGGTTTTACTTTAGTGCAAATTAGTCCTACAGTTATATTATCTAAATTCATATGATTGAAGTCATGCTTTTTGGAATTAAGTGATATTGATATCTGTAATACAAAATAGCATCTCTCCATAACAACAAAATGAAACTGAATTTTCAGTTATCCTGTTAGGATAATTGTCAGCACATATGCTGAAAACTACTATGAAAGGCCCATTTCCAGAAACATGGAGTAGAGCTAAAGAGTTTGAACCTCAAACCACAGTAGCTGGATTTTGGGTACCTCTTCATGCCACAGTATCCTCAACTGTAATGGAGATGCTAGTAGCTATCTCATAGAGCTTATGGGAAGATTAAATATTAGTATATCTAAAACAACAGCACCTGGGACAAACTGTTTTTTGCTGTTACTATAAAAGCAATTTGATTTTTTTCTTCTTTGGTTTATATAACTTGTTTTAATATTTGCAGTCTAAATTCTATCCTTTTAAATGTTTTTGCTGGATTATTTTCATCCCATGTTTAAAACACAACAATTTTAGGTATCCGTAACCCTCGAGACCTTTCAAGATCTCTCCTTGCCAATTCCTGGCAAGGAAGACCTTGCTAAGCTGCATTCATCGAGTCATCCAACTTCTATAGTCAAAGCAGGATCATGTGGCGAAGCATATGCTCCACAAGGGTGGATAGCTTTTTTCATGGAATATGTGAAGAGGTATGTATTCTTTTCTTTGTATTCTTTTTTTTTGTATTAAAACTGTTGTTTCTGCTGTACTGGCAGAACACTTCCTTTGTTTTCTATCAATGATATTTCAGGTTTGTTGTCTCATGTGTCCCTAGCTGGTTTTGGGGTCCAGTAGTAACCTTGCAAGATTGTCTTGCTGCCTTCTTTGCCAGAGATGAACTAAAAGGTAAGAAACAGGAATTGGTTTTCATCTAAGGGTAAATTGGTGTGGGTGAATATAAAGCACTAGTGGGACTAAACAAAATGTCTTCCTAAAAGCTAAGTTTTAAGGAAGCTTAAATTCCTAAGAACTTGCCCATAGTGTCACAGTACCAGTATCCACCATAACAATACGAATATAAATAAGTCATAAATCATATCCTGCAGGAATCTATACAAATTCCTGTAGTACATGATGATATGATACGTGAAGTATATTAAAGTTGCTCTGGGGATTCAAAGAAGGGAACGTTCAACCCATATAATGGACTTGTTTATATATCTGCACTAGACTAGTCTGCAAGCCCCTCCATATTATTCAAGGTCCTTCACTCTTTTTGTTTGCCCAGCGTCTTGTGTAGAAAATAGCAAATGGCAGGTAGTCAGTACATTTTGTTGAATCAGTAATTTACTTCAGGTCACTTTCATGGTTTTGAGAGGTGGAGAGAGAGGGAGAAAGATGTTTTAGGCAAGGTAAATATCATGAACTGTCTCAGTGTCCGAGATGAAACATGTGAGCCTTGTTTTACTGTACTGAGATCAGCATGTGGTAAACCCAAAGAATTGCAGGACTGAACAAAAATAATTTGCTTTTAATTTCAGAAGAATGACCAGGTCTGTTCTGTTTGTAGGTGACAATATGTACAGTTGTGAAAAATGCAAAAAGTAAGTGACATTGACAATGCTTTTGATTGCATGCTTTGTATTTTAAATGATATTTTTCTTGGTTATTTGAACTGGGCATAGGGACTTAATTTGCCTCTGTAGTTTGGAAAAATTTAGACCAGAAAGCTTTGTCCTAGTAATAACAAAGAAATTGGTGGTTTTGTAAAACAAATTTGAAGTTAAGCATTTAAGTTATGACATGAGTGTGATTTTGCATAAGACATCTTCCAAATATTATGAAAGATGTACTAGGATATATGACATACATTTTCATTGAATAGGTCATATTTTGTCATCATAAATAAGGCAACCACCATTTTAACAGACTAATGAAAGGTATATAATTTCAAATCAGCCTAAAATTGGGATAAAGGCTGTTTATCCCAATTTTGATGTTACCTGCCATATGATGGCAGACTAGAAAGCCAAAGTCAGATTTTGTTCTTTAATATCTACTATGGGCTTCCTTTTCCTCTCTTGTGATAAATTCAGGTTGTGCAGGCTATTGGCAGATAAATCAGAAAAGAAAAGTGATTAGGGTCATAAAGTAGATAACTATTTTTGAGGTAGACTGAACTGGAAAAATTTTCCAGCTCTCTGTAATAGAAAAATAATGACCTATTAATGAGATCTAGAGGCTTCATAATAACACATAATAAAATTCCTGACTGTTGGCAGTAAATCCAGGGAAATATAGATCTGCAGCTGTTGGTCTTTATGACAAAAAGAACTGGTATAGTGTTTGATAAAGATGAAAAGCTGCCTTGTACTTTTTTTTTACTTAATTTTGTACATTTAATAATTGAAAATATAAATTAAAAACTGAAAAGAAAAAAAACATTTGAATAAAAACGTCCATTTCTCAATTAAATGTACTGGATACATATAAAAATTTTTTTGAATCATACAATATGTTACACAATATATTTGTCTCATAGTAAAGCAGTCATACGGTATTTGTCCTTTTGTGTCTGGCTTGCTTTGCTCAACATAATGTCCTCCAGGTTCATCCATGCTGTCATATGCTTTATGACTTCCTTTCTTCTTATAGCTGCATAATATTCCATCATGTGAATATACCACAGTTTGTTTATCCATTCATCTGTTGATGGGCACCTGGGTTGTTTCCAACTTTTGGCAATTGTGAATAATGCCACTATGAACATCGGTGTGCAGATGTCTATTCATGTCACTGCGTATTGCCGGGTCATGTGGCAAGACTATATTCACCTTCTTTAGGAACTGTCAAACAGTCCTCCACAGTGGCTGTATCATTCTGTATTCCCACCAACAGTGAATAAGTGTTCCTGTCTCTTCACATCTTCTCCAACACTTGTAGTTCTTTTTTTTTTTTAACTTTATTTTGTACGTTTATTTATTTATTTATTTTATTTATTACATATCCCCCCTGTTTTCTGCTTGTTCTTGCTGTGTTCATTTTTGCGTTCTTGTGTGTCTGCTTGTCTCCCCCCACTGCGGCGACCCGCCGAGTCAGCTCACTGCTCAGCGGCCTGCCTGCTCACGGGGATTTGCCCTGCCCACGGCGGCTTGCCCTGCCCGTGGTGGCTTGCCTTCTCAAAGCGGTCTGCCCGCTCGAGGAGGCCCTGGGAACCGAACCTGGGGCCTCCTATGTGGTAAACCAGTGCCCTACCAATTGGGCTACAGCCGGCCCCCCTGTACATTTATTAATTGAAAATATAAACAATTAAAAACTAAAAAGTAAACACAGATGAATAAATATATACATTTCTCAAATAAATGTACTGGATATGTATAAAATTTTTTTTGAATCAAACAATATGTTACACAATATATTTGGTTCATAGTAATGCATTCATACACGTTTGTCCTTTTGTGTCTGGCTTGCCTCGCTCAACATAATGTCCTCCAGGTTCATTCATGTTGTCATATGCTTTACGACTTCATTTCTTCTTACAGCTGCATAATATTCCATCGTGTGAATAGACCACAGTTTGTTTATCCATTCGTCTGTTGATGGACACCTGAGTTGTTTCCATCTTTTGGCAATGGTGAATATTGTTGCTGTGATCATTGGTGTGAAGGTGTCTGCTCGTGTCACTGCTCTCAGTTCTTCTGGGTATATACCCGGTAGTGGGATTGCCAGGTCATGTGGTAGTCTATATTCAACTTCTTTAGGAACTGCCAAACAGTCCTCCACAGTGGCTGTACCATTCTGCATTCCCACCAACAGTGAATAAGTGTTCCTGTCTCTCCACATCCTCTCTAACACTTGTAGTTCTCTGTCTTTTT
>PVKH010011403.1:0-17776 GCA_004027955.1 Chaetophractus vellerosus
TCCTCCATCCCTCTCTTCAGATGATAGTACAACTCAACACCCCCACCCTACTCCCTTGCACATTCCAGCACCTTCACCTCCCCTCACACCCCTGTACCATCATCACCCTCACCCACTGCCCAATGTCCCCTTTCATGTTATCATAGGTTTTGTCCATATTGAACATCGGCTCACTAACTTTATTCTCTTTCTGTCTCATGTTAACCTATCATCCAGACTCTAACTCTGTGAGTATGCTTAATTTGCTAAAGTCATATGAATGAGGTCATATAATATTTATCCTTCAGTGATTGGCTTATTTCACTCAACATAAGGTCTTCAAGATTATCTATGTTATCCTGTATTAATACTGAATATCTTCTTACAGTGGAGTAGTATTATATGCATATACCACAATTTGCTTCTCCATTCATCTATTGAAGGACACTTGGGTTGCATCCAAATTTTGACAATATTGAATAATGCCATTATGAACGTTCATATATTTATATCTGTGTCCATGCTTTCAATTCTTCTGGGTATATACCCAGTAGTGAGATTGCTGGAACATATGGAAGTTGTATAGTTAGCTTCCTGAGCTATTGCAAACCATCCTCCACAATGGCTGCACCATTCTACATTCCACCAGCAGTAGATGAGTGTTCCCTTTACTCCACATCATCTCCAACACTTGTAGTTCTGTTTTTTAAATAGCCACTAATCTAATACGTATAAGATAATGTCTCATTTTAGTTTTGATATGCATTTCCCTAATAGTTAGTGATGTTGAGCATCCTTTCATGTGATTTTTAATCATTTGTATTTCTTCTTTGGAAAATGTACATTAAAATCTCTAGCCCATTTTTAAATAGATTTTCTGTCTTTTTGTTTTTGAGATTTAGGATTTCTTTATATATTCTGGATATTAGGTCCTTATCGGATAAATGATTACTGAATATTTTCCATCAGTGAGTAGGCTGGCTTTTCACTTTCTTAACAACCTCCTTTGGAGTCCAAAAGTTTTTATTTTATTTATGAAGAGGTATTATCTATTTTTCTTTCATTGCTTGCAATTTGTGTGTAGAATTTATGAAACCTTATCCTACTACTACATCTCATAGATGCTTCCCTACATTATCTTTTCAGAGCTTTTTGATCTTGGCTTTTATATTTATAACTTTGTTCCATCTTTAGTTAATTTTTGTATATGGCATGAGATAGTGGTACTCTCTCTTCCTTTTGAATATCAATATCCAGTTATGCAAGCACCATTTGGTGAACAGGTCATTCTGTCTCAGTATACAGGTCTTGGTGCCTTATCATGTATCAGCTGACTATATTTGTGAGGATCTATTTCAGAGCTCTTATTTTGGTTCCATTTGTCAATATGTGTATCCTTGTGCCAAAACACCTTGTACCAGGGTGTTTTGACCACTATGGCTTTGTAGTATGCTTTAAACTCAGGTAGTGTGATTCCTCCAATTTTATTTTTCTTTCTCATATTGTTTGTGACTATCCAGGGCCCCCATGCCATTCCAAATAAATTTCATAGCTAGCTTTTCCAATTTGATAAAAAATGCTATTGTAATTCTTATTGGAATTTTTTAAAATCTGTAAATCAGTTTGGGAAGGATAGACATCTTAATGATGTTTAGTCTTCCAATCTATTAACATGGAATATTTTTCCATTTACTTAGGTCTACTTTGATTTCCTTTAACAATTCTGTTAATTTTCTGTGTACAAGTCCTTTACATTTTTCGTTAAGTTTATTCCTAGATATTCTATTCTTCTAGTTGTTATTGTATGTGGAATTGCTTTCTTGATATCATGCTCAGATTGCTAATTATTGGTGTATAGAAATGCTTTTCCTGCTTCAATAGATGTGATTATTTTTCTTTTGATCTCTTAATGTGGTGCATAACATTGATTGATTTTCTTATGTTGAAATATCCTTGCATACCAGGGATGGACCCCTCTTGAACATGGTGTATAAATCATTTAATGTGTTGTCAGATATGATTAGCATGTATTTTGTTGAGAATTTTAGCATCCAGATTCATTAGAGAGATCAGTTTGTAGTTTTATTTTTCTTTCTTGTGACATTTTTCTGTGTCTTTGGTATTAGGGTGATGCTATCATAATAGGATGAGTTAGGTAATGTTCCCTCCACTTAAATTTTTGGAAGAGTTTAAGCAGGATTTGTGTTAGTTCTTTCTGTAATGATTGGTAGAAGTCACCTGAGCATCCATCTGTTCCTGGGATTTTCTCATTTGGGAGGTTGTTGAGGATTAATTCAATCTCATTACTTTTGATTGGTCTATTGAGTTCATCAATTTGTTCTTTGATCAATGTAGGCTGCATGTGTGTTTCTAGATATTTGTCCATATTATCTAAGTCATCAAACTTGTTCAAATACAATTTTTCAAAGTATTCTCTTAAGATACTCATTATTTCTATGGGATCACTTGTGATATCCTCTCTCTCATTTTTTATTTTATGGATAAAATAAAATATACTTTATTATATTTTTAAAAAGATATTTAGATTACATAAATATTTCATAAAAATATAAAGTATTCCTGTATGCCTCGCTCCCTAACCCTCCCACATTTCCCCCCATTAACAACATCCTTAATTAGTGTGGTACATTTGTTATAATTGATAAACACATTTTGAAGCATTGCCACTAAGTGGATTATGGTTTACATTGTAGTTTTCACTGTTTCCCACACATTTTTGTAAGTTATAACAAGATATATAATGGCCTGTATCTGTCATTGCAGTGTCATTCAGAACTATTCCCAAGTTCTGAAAATGCCCCATAAATTACACCTCTTTTTCCCTCTCCCTCCTCTCAGAACTTCCAGTGGCCACTGCCTCCACATCAATGATAAAAGTTCTTCCATTGCTAGCATCACAATAAGTCTATAGTAGCATAACAGCAAGACTACTCTAGTCCATCATTCTTTCCCCAATCCTGAGGATTCTGGGATGACCAGTCTGCCTCTAATTGAGAGGGGGCTTAGATCCCATGGGGCATAAGGGTGGGACTAACTTCCTTGTAGATGCAGACTCTCTATTCCTTGAGATGTTCATTGTCCATCATCATCTCCTTGTTAGTTGTCCTGGGAACATCCAATGAAATAGAGAGTAGGTTATTCTTTTTATAGGTCTTCCAGGAGTGCATTAGGTCTTCTTTTAGCTCTTTCTACATTTGTTCTTAGCCAAAAGGCCAAGAAGTGATCTTTCTTCTTTTTTTAAATTAGTATTTTTGTCTATAAATTCAGCTCCCTGCACTGCTTTTGCTGCAACCCATAGGTTTTGATATGTTGTGTTTTCATTTTCATTTCTTTCAAGGTAGTTACCAATTTCAAATTTCCCCCTTGACCTGCAGATTATCTATGAATGTGTTATTTTACTTCCATATCTTTTTACTTATTCTGGTTCTCTGACCTTATTAATTTTTAGCTCCATTTCATTGTGGTCTGTGTAATTACTTTGTATAATTTCAATCCTTGTGAATTTGTTGATACTTGTTCTGTGGCCTAGCATATTGTCTCTCAGAGAATCACCCATGTGTGCTTGAGAATAATGTATATCCTGCTGTATTTGGGTGTAATATTCTGTATATTCTAATTAAGTCTAGATCCTCTAATGTATTATTCAAGGTCTCTGTTTCATTATTGATCCTCTTTTGAGATGTTCTGTCTAATGATGATAGTTGTGTATTAAATTCCACTACTACAATTGTAGAGGCATCCATTTATCCAATTATTTTTTCCAATGTTTGTCTTATGAATTTTGGAGCACACTGGTTTGTTGCATAAATGTTTATGATTGGTCTTCCTCTTGATAAACCTTTTTATTAATATACAGTGTACTTCATTGCCTCTTAAAAGTGATTGCATTTAATGTCTATTTTGTCTGATATTAGTATAGCTACTCCCAACTTTTTGGTTATTCTTTGCATGTAAAACGATTTCCAACCATTCACTTGCAACATCCTTGCAACCCTGGGACTAAGATGAGTTTCTTGTAGACAGTGTAAGGTGGATCATATTTCCTTATCCATTTTACCAATCTGAATCTATTGATTTGAGAGTTTAGTATACTAACATTAAATGTTATTACCATAAAGGCAGTACTTATATTAGCCATTTTTGTAGGTCTGTATATGTCATATTTTGTCTTATTTCTCTTTTTTCTTTTTAGTTATTCTTATTAGTAATTCTCCTTTCTATACTCTCCTTCAACCTTCTCTCTCCTTTTTTCACTTTTCAATCTGCAGAATACCCTTTAATATTTCTTGAAGGTGTTTTCATGTTGACAAAGTTTTACAATTTCTGTTTACCTGTGAATATTTTGAATCCCTGTCCACCCCCATCCCCCCATTTTTGAGTGCCAGCTTAGCTGGATACAGAATTCTTGGTTGGCAGATTTTATTTTTCTTTTTGCATCTTAACCATGTCATGCCACTGCCTTCTTGCCTCCATGGTTTCAGATGAGGTATCAGTGCTTAATCATATTGAGCACCCCTTGTATGTGATTAATCTCTTATCTCTTGCTGCTTTCAGTATTCTCTGTTTGTCATGGACATTTTACATTTTGATAAGTATATGTCTTGGGGTATGCCCATTAGGATTTATAATGTTTGATGTGTGCTGTGCTCCTTGGACATGTACATCTATATCCCTCAAAAGATTTGGGGAATTTTCATCCATTATTTATTCCATTACTCCTTTCTGTCCCCTTTCCCTTCTCTTCTCCCTCTGGGAGGCCTAAAATGCATATGTTTGTGCCTTTCATGTTGTCATTTATTTCCCTGAATCCATGCTGAATTTTTTTCTATCTTTTTATCTGTCTGTTCTACTATCTCTGTGATTTCAGATGCATTATATTCAATGCCACTGATTATGCCCTTTACCTGTTCAAATCTGCTGTTATGTGCTTCTGGCATATTTTTTATTTCTTGTATTGTGCCATTCATCACCATCAGATCAATTAGCTTTTTATGTATGTTTATGATTTCATCTAATGTTTCCCTAGTGAAGTCTTAATATCCTTGTTCTCTTCCTTCACTTCATTAAGTTGATTCATGATATTTGTTTGGGCATCCTTGATTTGTTGTTCTATATTCTGCATCTCTTCATCTTTTTTTGGTTTGTTCATTAGGCTGAACCATATCTTCCTGTTTCTTTGTATGACTTGTAATTTTTTGCTGGTGTCTGGTCATCTGCTTATTGTCTTGACCTAATTCAGATAGTTAGTTTCTCTTTCTACTCAAGGGTTGTTTGTTGTTTTGTTCTGTTTCAAATTCTTCATTGATACTTGGTTTCACTTGTTCTATATCCTTCTAGTTGTCTGTGCTCCACTGCAAAAATATTAAGATCATAGAAAAGAAAAGAAAGAAGAGAAAAATAATTTCTGAAAAACCACACATGCAAGATGGAAAATGGACCTTAAAAAATCAGGAAGAAGAAAGAAAACAAATAATAATAAGAGTGAAAAATCATTAAAATTAAAGGATTAAGAATAAAAAATATGGAATAAAAAAGAATATGAAACAGGGAAAGTTAGAATAAAAGATCCAAAAGGTGAAAAGAGAAGAAAGAAAATTAGGATCTAACAGGAGGATTTGGAACAAAATAAATGCAACAGAGAGAAAATGAAAGAAAGAAAAGAAATAAATTAAGGAGAAAGAGGAAAAAGGAGACAAAAAAAGCAACTACTAAAAAAAAAAAAACCCAAAACAGGCTCCCCTTTCCAGCCACTTGCAAGGATCTCAGGTAGCCAGTGCTCACATATCACTTTTCAAGTCTGCCTTCCCCAGATAAGGTACTGGGATACAGAGAAAAGAATAGAGAATATAAAATAAAAATTTAAAATAAACTAAAAAAATAATCTCAGTCAAATTCCTTTTCCTGAGGCTGCTTGTCCTTCAACTCCTGCTCCCTGAAGCCCCTGGGGTTCCTGCCTATACCCCCTTTATCACTTATGCTAGTTAGTCCTTTTTTATTTTAGGAGGTACCAGTTATTGAATGCAGGACATTTTATATGTGATGCAAGGGTTTAACCACTGAGCTCCACCATGGGAACCATTTAGTTTAGGCTTTTCAAGACTTGTGAAAGACTGTCCTCTGCCTCTGCCTTCCATCTTTTACTTCAGGCCAGTTAGGTTTCTAATGTTTTCGCATTTGTCTCTCCAGTCTTCCCACTCTCCAGAGCCATTAGGTACCTATCAGCCTGCTGCTCACAGACACTGTCCTCTCTCTCCCAGGTTGGGTTGGTATAGAAACCTGCCTGCTCAGTTCCCCCTTCCAGTCTCTGTGAAGTTGTTTCAGAGCTGGCTGATGTCTTCATTTTTCCTGGTCAACCCATCTTATCTCCCTTCTTCCTACATTACTCTTTCCCTGAATTGGCTATGTATTGAATCCCCTTACTTTTTGCCCCACAGCTCCTCTACCTCAAATGTCTTCTGGGTACTGGGATGTTCCCCTTATTGCCCTGGGGGCAGGGCACTAAATTCTGCTTTAGAAGCCAGATAAGTGCCGGTCTTCCATCCATGATCCTTCTCTGGCTTCTCTAGCCTCTGAGCTGGCTTGAGTGCCCTATCCATTATGTGTTCCCTTTTCTCAGTCACCTGGGTCTTCCCTCTATAGCTTCCTTCTCCAATTGTTGCTACAGTCCTGTCACTTCCCTTCTGCCAGGTAAACTTGCCTACCTCACTGCAGGCTCTGGAGGAGGATTGCAGCTTGCTGTTCCCTATTCCACCATCTTGGATCTCCCATATTCTTTCTTAGAAGCAATATAAAACCTAACTATATCAGCAGACACTTTTGGTCAAATCAACAAGCTGATGTTAATGTATATAAGCAAAATAGCTACATGAAAGAATACTGGTAATGAATATAAATTTGGAATATTTGCAATAATTGATTTTATGAATTGATATAAAACTTTGATCACAAAAATGTGGTGGTATTCTCCAAAATAAAAGAAATAGGTCAATGGAAAAGAGTGGAATTGAAAAACAGATATATTTACATGTTCAATTGATTTTTAATCAAGACACCAAAACAATTCAAAGTAATAAAGTAGAACAAACTCTTCCTCTATGCAACATTTATGGACATAAAAACCATCAAGACTGTGAGAAAGAAGTCATATCCAAAAGTGTGTGGTTGTTTTTATATGAAGATCTAAGGAAACAAAACTAATCTATAGTTGAAGAAATCAGAATGGTGAGTACCATGGGGCTAGGTGGGTAAAGGATGGGTGGAGGCATGAGCAATCTGAGGGACAATGTTTTTATCTCTATCAAAGTAAATGATGTGTGGGCATATATTTTGTCAAAATTTTTTCAAACTGTGCACTTAAAATCTGATTTCTAAATTACTTTGAACCCAAGATAGGTAAAGGTGTTTATTAATTCTCCAGAACCTCAATATTTTGGGAGACAATTTTGGTATAAAATTTTGCTGAGGGGGCTGGCTGTAGCCCAGTGGATAGGGTGCTGGTTCACCACATGGGAGGCCCTGGGTTCGGTTCCCAGGGACCTCTCCAAAGCGGGCAGACCACCTTGAGAAGGGCAAGCTGCCATGGGTGGGGCAGAGCCACTGTGGGCAGGGCAAAATAAAAGCCACCATGGGCAGGGCAAAGCCACCATAGGTAGGGCAAGTCACCTGCAAATGTAGCAGATCTGCCCATGGACAGAAGCAGAGTTGCCTGTGAACAGAAGCAGACCCACCCATGAACTGAGCAGATCTGCCTGTGGGGTGACCTGCCTTGGCACATTGCTGCAGGGGGGGAGACAGAGTGAACATGGAGAAATGAACACAGCAAGAGCAAGCAGAAAGGGGGGGATATATAACCAATAAAAAATCATTAAAAAAAAAAGAAATGCTGGGGAATCTTCTCCCTGTCACCCTCACTATTATTGACCAGTATCTCCAAGTTTCCATGTATTTCTTTCTGAAAATTTTTTCTTGATTGGTATTTCCTATATCTCTGTCACCATTCCCAAATACATCATGAACTCTCTGACCAACAGTCATTCCATAAGCTTTGCAGGATGTGCTTCAAATGTTTTTTCATTCTATTTATTGCTGACACTGAGTATGCCCTCTTTATGCTCATGTCCTATGACTGCAATGCTGCCATCTTTCATCCTTTGCACTATGAGGCCATTAAGGATAGAGCCACTATTGTAGATGGTGATGGCATCATGGCTCAGTGGATGTGTCTATGGATCTATTCAGGGTGCATGTACATTCTCTGGCAGGTTCTGTCAGCTCAATATAATACATCAGTTCTTCTATGCTGTCCCTTCACTGCTTACACATTTTTGTTCTGGAGATCATATTTGGTAATATACATTTATTATTGCTAGCTTTGTTTTGCTTTGAAAATTTCATTTTAATGATTGTTGCCTATCTCCTCAATTTTGTCACTGTCCTAAGGATACCATTTGCACAGTAAAGTTCAAAGCTGTCTCCAACTGCATACCCCACTTAATGGGAACAATTTTCCTATCTTCTGGATTTTATTGTGTACTTAGGTTTTACATGAAAATCTCCATCAACATTGAAAAGTCTTATCTTTGTTATATTTTCTTTTACTTCTCACCATGAAACCAACCATTTACACCCTGAGAAATGGGGACATGAAGGTAAGCCACAGTAATTGGAAATTAACTTTAAAGATATAAATGTCTATAATATCCATAATTTCATTACCTACTAAATATATCAAATAGTTTGCTATATGTGAATTTATTTATAAATTATTAGATATCTCTCATACCATGAATACTCCTAAGTAGTTTGTAAACAATTTACCATATTTTATGTGTCTGAAGTTCTAGGAATGTCTTGATATTTTATACTCCAGTGAAAACCTCAAAGGATTATGTTCCTATCATCAGGACCCACATTTGAAGAAATTATTCAATTCACCAATATCCATCTATCTCCTCCTTGGGATGATTTTATGATTATGTAAACATTTATATGTTTTATTACAATTCTTGGTAGTGAGTTTTCCAATTATTTTTTGCAGTAGTTATATAATGAAGATGAACATTTCAGAGTTCTAATTTTTTCTTTCATTGGTTCATATTCTCAAAAATTTTATAACTTCACAGAGCTGTTTTATATAAGATTTATCCCCTTTTTATGATATTACTATTATATTCAGAAAAATATTTAAGAGAATTTATGAATTTAATATACTTTTAACTGGTGACACCAATTACCTATGATTCAATGATACATTTAAGAAAAGTGATACTGGATGGCAGAAGGTACAACACTCGTTATAAATTGAAAAATGAGAAAGCCTTATGTCCAGAAATAACAATGTTATCTGAAGCCATAATTCTTTCATCTACACATTTTGTATTTCTAAATTTTAAGCTTTGCTTAAATTTATTTGTGTATTTAAATTCATATTCTAATAAATTTAGTGTTCCATATTACTTCTAAATTTAAATGTGATTCTTTTAATTTTACTTCTAAGTTTTAATTTCATCTACTAACATTAATCTTACCTCTTCTCATTTTAAATGTAATTCTAATATACTTCTAATATACTTCTTAATTTTAATTCATTAGCATGAAAAAATATCCTTTTTATTTATTTTGTATTTTTGCTTGCTTCTGTTTTCACTCAATTCTTCTTCCTTATCTTCTTCCCATTCTCTAACTGCTCTATTTCTATTCTATTCCTTTTCTCATTTACAGTTCTTTCTTTTATTCCTTAATAAGATACATGTTTTTTTCCTAGATTGGACATCAATTTGGCCCAGTTTCTCAACTGTTTACTTCTGATTCTACTCATGATTCTTTACTTCAAGTTTCAAGGCATCATGTCAAGTAAAAGAAGCCTAAAAAGGACAAATATTTTATGATCTCACTGATATGAAATAAGTAGAATAAGCAAATTATTAGATTCATGATCTATAACTTAAAATGTGCAGAATTCCTATTTGGAAGAACAGAAATATCTTGATAATGGATGGTGGTGATGATTTCTCAACTTGGAAAACATAATTAACAGTACTGAAATATATATCTGAAGGTGGATAAAAGGGGAAATATAGTTTGTATATATGGAAATAGAATAAACATTTTATAAAAAATCTATGAAACCACACTACAGAAAGAGTGAACCCTATGTTAAAACATGAATTTAATAGTATAATTACAAAAAAAATGTGTTTTCATCAATTGTAACAAATGTACCACATCAATGCAAGGTGTTACTGGGGGGTTATTTGGGAAACCCGTGTTTTATGCATGGTCTGTAAACCTAGAACTTTTGTAATATACATTTATACGGATGACTCTGTCATTGCTTGGGTAAGAGATGACATGGATTTGACTACCAATGTCCCATGAAGGGACATTTTAGGGTGAGAGAGCTGTTTTATATTTGATTTGGTGGTGATTACATGAAGACTCATAGAACTATATACAAAAATAAAGCAAATTTTACTATTTTAGGAGTCAGACAAAAAATAGAACAACATCAATAAAATTGTAGGTGTTCCAGATATATTTCAAGCCCATTTTCCCATCCTATAGGGCTAGACTTTTGCACTGGCTGATACTGCAACACCAGCCGTGCAGATGTGTGCCTGAGAGCAGCTCTCAGCTGCATCTCCTAGTTCTTCCTTTCTACTCCAGGGCTTCAGGCCTCTGCATGATGGGCCACCTGCAAGGACAAACTCATACCAGCCTCTGAGAGAGTCAACATTCCTTAGACAATCAATGGGAAATAAGAACAACTGAGAAATCTCCCATCTCCATCACTTTAACAGATTTCTAAGGTTAATCCAATATATATAAACATATTTCTTTGAAAATTATAAATATTTTAATAAAAATGTTATGAAAACTAAGTTGAAATTTTGACTTGATCTTAATACTGATTCTAATCAACATGTATTTTGAAATAAATAACTTAGAAGAATAGTTACAATTAATAATTTATTGACATAGATTTGCAATTCAGTAAGGGGGAAGATTTAGTCGATAAATAGTACAGAATGATTTAACTAATATTTTCTAAACAGTTAAAATTAATATTCACCAAATCCAAACAAGACCAAAGTTCTACATTTTTAATTTTTTACAATTTTTGGTAACATATATGTAACACAAAACCTGCCACTTTAATCATTTTAAGTGTGCAATTCAATGGCATTAATTACCTTGAAAATTTGCTATCCTTATCACTGCTTGTGAAAAAAAATTTTAAGAACCCAAAACAGAAACTGTACAAATTATACAATAGTTCTCCATTCACTCTTTCTCCTAGTTCCTGGTAACTTTAACCTACTTTCTATCTATACAATTTTTAAAAAAATTTTTTGTTACATATCCTACCCCTTTCTGCTTGCTCTTGCTGTGTGTTCATTTTTTGTGTTCTTCTATGTCTGCTTGGTCTCCCCCCTGCTGTGGCTACGTACTGAGTCAGCTCACTGTGCAGGTGAATTGCCCTGCTTGTGGGCCAGTCTGTTTCCATTCCCAGGTGGATTTTTTTTTTTGCTCCATTCACAGGTGGCTTTTGCTCCATTTGCAGGTGGCTCACCCTGCCTGTGGTGGCCTTGCCCTGCCTGTGGTGGCTTTTTGCCCTGCCCATGGTGGCTCTGCCCCACCCTTGGCAGTTTTGCCTTCTCAGGCAGTCTGCCTACTGGGAGAGATCCCCTGGATCTAAACCCAGGGCCTCCCATGTGGTGTACCAATGCCCTCATCCCCTGGGCTACAGCCGGTCCCTCTATGAATTTCTTATTCTATGTATTTCATATAAGGGAAATCAAACAATACTTAAACTTTTGTTTCTGGCTAAATTCACACAACATAATGCTTTCAACATATATTAACCATAAAAATGAAATTCTGATACATTCTACAACATAGCTGAACCTTGAAAAATCCTCAGTGTTTGAAGTGAAACATAATTGATTTATGAGAGGTCAAATAAGCTGATCAGAAATATGTACCCAAACAATGCATAAGACATAATATGAACAGATTTTGTTATTATATTAAATTAAACAATCCATTTAAATAGCATGTAAAAATGGAATTATACTCAATTTTATTGTGAATATAACTCAAATATTTTATTTTTAATTCATTTCTACAGAGGAAGTTGTAATGTCTTTGCAGTAAGTATTTCCCTCCTTTTATGGAATGAAATGTGTCCCACACAAAGGTATGCTCATGTCCTAACCCTTGGTCCTGTGAAGGAGAAATCATTTGCAAATAGCACCTTCCAAAATCCTCTTACTTAAGTGAGATCAAACTAAATCAGTATGGATTTCTATCCAATATGACTGGAGACCTTTAAAGTAGAGGAAATTTGAATGCAGATGAGCAGATGGGGAGAAATATGGGCATTGACAGAGGCAATTGATTCATACAATACTGGTAAGCCACCAACATAAGTCTACAGTCTTCAGAGAATGGATGATTCTGTTGACACCTTCATTTGGGGTTTCTAGCCTCTAAAATTTAAGGACTTAAATTCCCATAGATTAAATGAAATCAGTGACAATTTGTTATGGGAGCTCTGGAAAACTTCTTTCTTCTCTTTTGGATCACTGCAAGAAGAATACTGCAATTTTCTAAATTCCATTTCTCATACCTTCTTTAAAAACAGACTCATATCACTTTATATTATATATTGGAAGATATGAAATATTTGCTGAATTTTTTAATGAAAGCAGTTGTTGCTTTCTCATGCTTCCAGTAACATGGTTTGTGTGTGTGTGTGTGTGTGTTTTACCTTTCAATGAATATAACATTTGTATATGAGGACTCCATTTGTAGGTTAAGGTCTGCATTTTTACAGATTACCTAATTATTGATTTATCCTCATTTTTCATTTTTTTTACATTTTTCTGTTGTCTGGACACAGTATGGAAGGCTACTTGCTCCAGTTCTTTTGGACGCTAACTTCCTATCTGGAAACAGAAAAAGTGTAAACATATATACAGCATAAACTTTCCTATGATTGGAAAGTTGATAACAAAGATTCCTGAGGAAGTGATGTGGATAGTACTTTCTGAATGGACAGAATACATTATGACATTTTTCTACATGTTTATCCTCATCAGAGGTGGACACCAGCAAAGGAAGATTTTAATAATCAAGTGGACAGGAAAGCCCATTCTTTGTGTAACAGCCAGGTCTTTTCCCCAACCACTCCTATAATTGCCTTAAGAGCTCATGAACAAAATTGTCATGGCAATAGGGATAGAGGATATGCATTGGCTCAGCATCAAAGACTTCTACTCACCAAGGCTGACCTGGCTATAGTCACTGCTGAGTGTCCAATGTGCCAGCAGAAACCAACTTTCAGTCCCCAACCTGTCACCATTCCCTAAGATGATCCGGCTGTCACCTGGTGGCAGGTGGATTACATAGGCCCACATCCATCATGGAAGGAACAATATTTGGCTTTCACTATAATAGGCAATTATTCCAGATATGGATTTTCTTCCCTGTGTGGAAGACTTAACCAAAAGTACCATCTGTGGACATACAGAATGTTTTATCCCCTGTAATGATATATTCCAAAGCATAAATTTTCATCAAGGGACCCAATACACAAAAAATTAAGTATGGTAATTTGCTCATGTTCATTAAAGTCACTGGTCTTACCATGTTCCCCACCATCTTGAAGAAGCTGAGATGACAGAATAGAATTTTCTTTTGAAGACACAGTTACATCACCAAATGCATGGCAATACCTTGCATGAAAGGTACAATGTTCTCCAGGATGCTGTTTATGCTCTAAATTAGCACCCAATCTACAGTGCTGTGTTTCTTGTGGCCAGGACTCATGGTTCCATAAGTCGATATATAAAATATCTTATAAATTCTGTTTCTTTGGAGAAATCTAATACAAAAGACAACTAAGAAAAGAGGGGAATGATATATTTAAAGTGTTTTAAAAAACAACTTATAGTTCTGTTTCCAGTGACATCATATTTTTAACTGTGGTAGAACTTAATACTTTCTCAGAAAAACAAAACATAAGGAAGTTCATAACAAAAAACCTCTTCAATGATGTTAAAATAAGTTCCTTATGGAGCAGGATAATTACAGGGTTCAGAAACTTGGATCAGCAAGAATTAAAGGAAGGAATAAATTGAGGTAAAATAATTATTTTATATTGTTCTAAATTGTTGCAGAATTTAGTTGGTTAAATTCATAATTGTAGCAATGAATTATAAGATATAGCATATTGACAAGTAATATGACTTCACAGGAAATGGGAGAGAGGATTTTGGAATAGTCTGTTGTCAAGTATCCTCAATAAATGTAAAGTGGTTGTGTTGTTTGAAGGTCGCCATATATGTTGGAATCTCTAGTGCAACTCTAAAAATTATTTAAAGTAATATAATGGATATGCCAGGAGACAAATTAAAATGGAATCTTATAAAATGCTTATTTCAAAACAGTCTTGCAAATCAAAAGAATTATATATCATTATCAAATGGGATTAATCCCACTTAAAATGGTGGAGAAACATGAAAATATCAGTTAAGAGAAATATACTAACAGAACAATGGAAAAAATCACATGATTATCTCAATTTGTGCAGAAAAGACATTGGAAAAAATACATCACTCCTTGACAAAAACTTCTTGAAAACTAGGAATAGGAGTAAACTTCCTCAAGAAGGGCTTCTATGAAAACTCCACAGCTAGCACCATTCTCAATGGTAAAACACTGACAGCTTTCCCTCTGAAACCAGGAACAAGGCAAGGATGCCTACTGTTACCATTGCTATTCAACATTACACTGGAAAATCAATCCAGAGAAATTAGGCAAGAGAAAGAAATATAGCAAAGTAAAAGTTAAACATTCCCTATTTACACATGACATGATCCTATATAGAGAAATACCTGAAAAATCTACAAGAAAGCTCCTAGGGCTAAAAGATGGCCTTGGTTAAATGACAGGGTACAAGGTCCACATGCAAAAATCAGTAGTATTTTTTTACAAAATCAATGAAAAATTGGAATAAGAATTCAAGAACAAAATCCCATTAACAATTGCAACTAAAAGAATCAAAGAGTTAGGAATAAATCTATCCAAAGATATAAAGTGCTTCCACAAAGAAAACTATGAAACATTGCAAAAAGAAATCAAAGATTATTTAGATAAATGAAAGGGCATTCTGTTTTCATGAATTGGAAGACTAAATTTTGTAAAGATGTAAATCCTACCTAAAGCAAATTACAGATTCAATGCAATTCTAATCAAAACATAAAAAGAAATCTTCTTTGCAGAAATGGAAAATTCAATCAAGAAACTCTTATGAAATGGTAAGGAGCCCTGAGTATCTCTAAACCCATCTTAAAAAAGAAGATTGAAGTTGGAGAACTCATATGCCCTATTCTGAATACAAAAGCACAGTATTCAAAACAGGACATTTCTGGCATAAGAATGGACATATAAGCCAATGTTATTGAATTCAGATCTCAGAAATTAACCCTCACATCTATGACCAAGTGAGTTTTGTAAAAGAGGCAAAGACTCCTCAATTGGTTTGAATAGTCTCTTCAAAAAATGGTTCTGGGGAACCTGAAACTCCATTAGAAAAGAAATGGGAGGATCCTCTATATCACATCTAGTACAAAAGTCAACTCAAATTGGATCAAAGACCTAAATATAAGAGCAAGAACCATTAATCTCCTGGAAGAAAATGAAATGAAGAATCTTCAGGACTTTGTGTTCTGCAACGGCTCCTAAGACTTTATATCCAAAGCAAAAACAACAAAATAAAAAATAGTTACATTGTACCTCATTAATATAAAAAATTTTGCTCCTCAAAGGACTTTATCAAGGAAGTAACATGGCACTCTACACAACAGGAGAAAATATTTGGAGAGTTTGTATCCAAGAAAGGTTTAATACCCAGAATATATAAAGAAATCCTTCAACTTAACAACATAAAGACAAACAACCCAATTTAAAAAATGAGGAAATAATTTGAATAGGTATTTCTCCAAAGAAGATATAGAAATTATAATGAAAAGATATTCAACATCATTGGTCAACAGGGAAATGTAAATCAAAACTACAGTGAGATACCACTTCACAACCATTAGAATGGATGCTATTAATAAAGCAGAAAATAAGCATTGGAAAGGCTGTGGAGAAATAGGAATTCTCATTCATTGTTGGTGGGAATATAAAATGGTTCAGCTCCTGTGGAAGGCAGTTTGTTACTAGGAAAACTAAGAATAGAAATATAAAATGGCCAGGCTATCCCCCTCCTCCATATATACCCCTTAGAATTGAAAGCAGGGACACACATAGAAGAGATATTTGCACACCAATATTCATAGCAGCATCATTCACAATTGGCAAAAGATGGAAACAAACCGAAGTGTTCATCAACTGATGAATGGATAAACAAATTGGTATATATACATGCAATGGAATATTATTCAACTATAGAAATTGACTGAATTGCTGATACATTCAACAACCTGGATGACACTTAAAGAAGTCCTGTTGAGTAAAATATATGGGATGCAAAAGGGCAAAGTTTGAATGGTCCCATTGATATGAAATGATTGGACTAAGCAAATTCAAATGGTAAGAATCTATAATATTGTTAACCATGGGTTGAGGTGGGAAAAAGATATAGGATTTTAAGGCCAAAAATGTACAAAATTTCTATTTGGAATGAAGGAAAAGTTTTGGTAATGAATAGTGGTTATGGTATCACAAAATTTTGAGCATTATTAACAGAACTGAAACCTATACCAGAATGTGGTTAAAAGCAGAAATGTTAGTTTGTATATTTGGTACTAGACTAGACATATTTTTTAAAAATCCATGGAACTACACAGTACAAACAGTGAACTCTAAGTTGAACTGTAGAGTATATTTAACAGTGCAATTATAAAAATGTGTTCTCATTAATCATAACAAATGTATCACAACCATGTAGAGAATTAATAATAGGCTGGCACTTGAGAATCCTGTATTTTATGCATGATTTTTCTGTAAACCCACAATTTCTCTAATGAAAATAAATAGCATACTGTATGATCCCATTTAATTAACATTCTTGATATCACAAAATAGTAGCAACAGAGGACATATTAGTGGTTTCCAGATGGTAAGGAGGTGCTGGATATAGAAGGTGTATTACTCAGCTAAAGGGGTGCTGATGCAAAGTGCCAGAAATCTGTTGGCTTTTATAAAGTGTATTCATTTGTAGACAATCCCATTCACAAGGTAATGAAGAGTAAGTTACTTCCCTCATGAAAGTCTGTTGCCACATGTTGGAGCAAGATGGCTGTGAGGGTTCAGCCTTCCTCTTCCTTCTAAGGCTCTGTGGTTACAGCTTCTTTCAATCTCAGCTGTAGGCTGGGATAAGTCTTATCTCTCTACCAAGACTTGTTTCTCTCTGAGCTCAGATACAGTTTAGCATAAAGCTTGTCTCTCTCCCTGGCACTTGTGTCTTCCTAGGCTCACTTGCTCTGCTCTCTTCAAAATGTCAGCTGTAGACTATCAGGCTCATTCTCTTACCATGGCCTCTGCCATGTCAAATGGAGCCTTCTCTCTTTCCTCACATATCTGCATTTCTGTGTATTTACTTCCTGAGGCTCCAGCATCAAAACTCCCACTCTCTTCTCTGCCATGTCATTTTCTCTATGAGTCCCTAACCATGAATCGGGTGGGGACTCAATATCCTACTGATATGGCTGAATCAAACCCCAGTCTTAATTTAATAAAGTAAAAGTGAAACCTAATACAATAT
>PVKH010011404.1:0-17762 GCA_004027955.1 Chaetophractus vellerosus
AGGAGAGGTCCCCGGGAACCGAACCCAGGGCATCCCATGTGGTTTCCCAGCGAGCTCTTTATCCACTGAGCTATCTAGCCGGGCCCCTCTAATGTATTTTTAATCTCTGAAGTTGTTTTTTGTCCCTGTATGATCTGTTATGTTTCTTTTTAATTCTTTTTTGTTCACACATTCTTTTCTTAATAACCTTTAGCTCCATAACCATACTTAGTTTCTTTTCCCCCATATTTTCCTTTAGCCCCTTGAATTGATTTAGGATATTTGTTTGAACTTCTTTGATTTGTTGTTCTGGTGGTTCTTCTGAAGTTTTTATTTTTTCCCCCTTCAATGAGCCTTATCTTCCTGTTTCTTTAAATAGCTTGGGATTATTTACTGGCTTCTGAGCATTTGATTATTTTGATGTACTAATTCTGGAAGTCAGTTTCTCTCTCTTGCCTAGGATTTCATTGTATACTGGCTTTATGTTAAGGCTCTTCTTCAATGCTTAGTCCATCTTACACTGAAACTTTAGAGCAGTGCATGTTTAACAGCTTAGATTTTCTCAAGTCTTCTTCACCTGTCTCTTGTCCTGGGCTTGCACAGTACCTTTAAAGACTACCCTGTGCAAATATTTCTCCTCTAGGAGATGATTTCTTTTCCTCTGTTCCTCATCTGGGAGTTCTGGGCTGTTCTCCTTGTTTTATGCAAATCTTATTCCTTAGCAGCAATGATTTGCTCATCTGCTCTCCTGTGCTCAGGACCATCTTTTCACTACAGCTTGCAGTTCTGGGTCTGCCCTGATTTATGGCAGTGCAATTTCCCTTTCTCCATTGCAGCTTTTCTTTCTCAGCAAAAATTTTCACATTAGGTTACCTGCCCCAGGAATCCAGATGGGATCAGTGTTCAAAAATACCCACTTTTAAAATTTAGGTGCACCACTTGCTAACAGTTCTACCACAGGCCACTCTTGTTTCTTGAGGGCTCCTTTGAATGCACATGCTCACTGAGGACTAGGGCAGCACCTTTTGTTTACGTGGCCTTGAGTCCCCATTTCTGAATGTTTACTGACTTCTGGGAATTTGATTATTTTTATATACTAAGTCTGGAAGTCAGTTTCTCACACTTTCCAAGGATTGGAAATGTAGACATTGTAGAGCCAGAAAAATCAATATGAAGGCATTGTACTGTATCTTATAATGGTAGATAAATTCAATGTAACTTTTGCTTACATGCCAGGAGACACACGGGGCTACAGATTTAACATTAACCAAAAATATACAACTATGCACTCCCTCACTGGTCATCTGTATCTTCACATCCATCACTATATGTACCTTCACATCCATAGCACCCCTTCATCCTTATCATCCCGAGACTACTTGACCCTAGGTACTATGCATATTTTAAGATTAACTGAGAAAGCAAAAACTAATTTTCTGGACCCTTAGAAATGTCACCCTAATGATTAACTTTCTTTGTTTCAACTAATATAAAAGCTGTGAGAAAAACCCTTAATGGAGAGGCTGTTTGAGATTGTACATTTCCAGGCTCCTGCCAGCAAATAAAGCCACTTTTCCTACTTAGCCTAATTCAATATTGAGAGAAATAGAACAAAAAGTGGCCTCTTCTCAAACTGAATTCCTTGTTCCCACTTATCTAACCCTCCCACACTCTAGGTGGCCTCTTTTCAGAACTCTTCCCTGTTCCCACTTATTTACTCCTCCCACATTCTTGTTCAAGTCATTTCCCGAAAAACCCACTTCATTAAAGGAGATGAACTTGGATTAGTTTTCATGCCTAAGATTGTAAGCCTACAACTACCGGCCAATGGGAGATGGGTAAGGTTGGGGAAGGAGGGAAACGGGACATTGCATCAGGGGAACTATATAATCTTTGTTCTCACACCAATCATGAGCACTTGCCCGCTTCCATTAGCCTGAGCATGTGCCCTTTCTCATGAGAAAGAAATAAATTACTGCTGCCTCTAGTCCAACTCTCTGTCTTCAGAAATTTTGTTTTGAGTAATTGGCCACCGTCCCACTCAAGTGTGTTTATCTATTCTGGTGCCCTGAAGGGAAGGAGGCCACCTGAAGAGCTCTCCTGCCCCTCTTCAACATCCTCATGACATCACTCTTTTCACTGCTTTTTAATATCCAAGTTTAGATATATATATGAGATCTATCTTTATACAGTACTAATAACCTGGGAACTTTCTATTTCAATAGCTTTTCTTCCTTTTTAATATATTTAGTTTAATTACCAAAAGTAAAATAAAAAGCTCAATATTAGGTGCTCTAATATTGGTTTAAAGATTAATTTTATTTGCTCACAAAAGAGTTTTCTCAGGTATTTAAGTACAGAGGAGAATCTTCTTATTTTCAGATCCTTTCTCTGCTATATCAAAAAAGTGGAATCTATACTAATTAAATTACAATCTAATGTTGTCATCATAAATATAAAAATTATGCATACATATGACTTAAATACATTGGCTCAAAGTGGAGCTAAATATAGGAGATTCACAGAACCATGGTTAAAATTATTTATGAAATCTTGAATTTATGGTAAATTTAATGAGAAAAGTAATAAGTTTAGTAACCCAACACCACTTACAGTAATTTCTGTCTACCTAAAAAGTTCTTTTCTACCAATATCACTAGACTTTCATCAAGTACAATCTTTGTATTTATTAGTTGACATTCTTGTCATCTCAATATTTTCCTGATTCGATTTATAATGCTTTGTGGTCATAAACTTCAATATCCCATTAGACAAACTTTGCTGACAATAATTCTCACTTTAGCAAGACAGCCAAAGGGGATATTAAGACTTGATCTATTGAAACATCCCTTTGCTGAGTGCTTATTCCTCAAGGTATTGCTGTGCTAGCATCTGTGCTCTACTTCATTCCTTTCTTTCACTTTATCAATATAAATGCCCAATGAATTTTTAGTAAAACAGTAAATAATATTGTAAATAGGTAGAAAAGTTTTTTAGGAAAATGCACCAAACAATAATTATTACATAAATCAGGATGGGAACACTCTCTCTACAATGTGTGAAAAATTGCTCTGGGTCCTAGAAGATAATTTTCTTGTTACTTTCTTACTTGTGTCCTTTAGCACTGCTGTAGAGCTGAGTATGTGTTTGTTTTTGTCTGTTTGACTCTGACTTTATAAAATATCACCCCAAACAGAGGGCCTCCAGAGGGCTTTGGAGATATCCAGGTCCTATACCAGGGCAGATAATCCCAGATTTTGGTGCCTTACTAGTGGGCCCTATTTTGAAATCCTTGCTCCTGAGAGTGACAGAGTCTGACCGTAATATGTCTTCACTGCACATGGTCCATCTGTCTCTTCTATTCAAACCTATATTTGATGCCAGAGTTTTAGATGTACTTCCATAGACCAGAGACTACAGGCTGACCATGTGCCAACTGGGTCCAGAAACTCTGTGGACCTGCAACTCCAATGCTACAACGCAATGGACTCAACCAGGACACCTAGTTGGGAGTTGATGATGGACAACGGATATGCAGGGGATTCCAGAGAGCCTGCAGCTGCAGGCAGGATAATCCCTTCCATTGTATCCATGTGATATGGGCCCTCTCTCACTTGATGGTGGAGGGGACATCACGATCCCAGACTCCTTGGGATTAGGGGAAAAACTATGGACTAGAATGGACTTGTTGGTGTCCTGCTATAGACTTGTGATATACGCAATGGAAGAAATTACAAAATTATGTGGAGCCAGGGTCACTGGACACTTTGGGAATAGGGTGGGGGAAGAACAATTGTAACGCGGGTTTTTTTGGGGACCTCAGGGTTGTTGTGGGTGATGCTGCAACGGAGGATGTAGGCCATTTTGAATCATTGTGTATCATTCGGAACTGTATGGGAGAGAGGGTCGTCTACAACCTGAACTGTGATCTATGCTTGATGGCAAAGCCCCAAAATGTGTATATCTATCACAGGCATTATGCCACTCTGAAGGATGTGTGTGGGGGGGGTTGTGGGAGGGGTGGGGGGGAGGCATATGGATACTCCTGGAGTCTCTATGTAACATTTGTGTAATCAATGTATCTTAAATATATATATATATAGATATATAAAAATTAAAAATATAATTAAAAAGTACAGTTCAAATGAAAGAATTGAGTATTATTTATAAAATAATATGTTGTGTTTGCACCCACACACATATATGTGCAGTATGGAACCTTAGTTTAAATTTATAAATTGAAGCATACACTTTTGAAATAGAAAAGGTGAAATCTGAAATACGATACCTTGCACCACAAAGATGCTAGCTCTGAGGAGCTAATTAGCCTTCTAATTTGGAACATACTGTAATTGGGTCTCTTCTATTATGGCAGATTAAACTGAAAACAATTGTGTTTTCTTTACATTTATATTCCTAAATTGTCAAACATAATTGTTTTTTCATATCTGCAGGTAATTGACTTGTAATTTTTATGTTATTGCAATATATTTCTGCTTTGGAGCCTCTTTATACTCCATACCCTCTGCAAATTCTTCATTTCAAGGACTACAGGATATGGTACAACATCAATTCATTTGTATAGCTCCATGGAAATAGTAATGTCTAAAATGGAGTCACATTGGGGATAAACTAATAAAACATTTTAGCACATTTTCTTATGGTTCACAACCTCTTTTTAATTATAAAATCACTATAAAATATAGAACATGTAAAATGGAGGGGCAGGTAGTCTGTAAATCCACCATCTTTATACATTTCAGTGTAAATTTTTTCATTTTACTTTCTTGATACATATTTTACATTGATATGTGTATAATTTGAATTACTTTACATTTTAAATATAAAATCTTTAAGGAAGTAGAAGTCTCAGAAAAAGATGTTTATTCTATGAGGACCATAAGTGAGAAAATAAAATATTCCTGAACTTTGTGCATTTAGAAAGTTTCAGATTAAATTATAGTTATGATTTTAGTAATGTAAGACAGTTGAGAATTGGTTGGCTATGAAATCAAATAACAGATAAGGGAGACAATTCAATACTAGAATGTTCGACATAATCTATGAATAAGAACCTGGATAAAGAAGTATCTAGAAAAGACCTATCAACCATTTAGGAAAGGGTATGCTATTTTAAAAAATCACATTAGGTTAATTCTATAATATCATTAATTGCTTCTCACACATATATCCAGTGCACTTTTTGGTTGGCTCTGCCCCACAAAATCATGAGGGACCATTATAAGGAAGGGTGTGTTGTCATTTACTATCAATCCACCATCTGGAAAGATGAGGATTTTTTGGTCACTGCAGTAGCAGAAGTGGAGGAAAGAGTGCCACAATTAAATGATGTAACTAGAGGTACAACACTTCTGCTCATGCCACTATGACCACAGCAAGTCATAATGCTCCATATTACTGAAAAACATGCTAGAAAATGTGGTTTTCTCTGAGTCCAAAAGGAAAGAGAGACAGATGGTGGATGATAACTACCACCTAAGACAAATGGTAATATTCCCATTATTTTAGTTGAATAAATATGATGAAAAAGATAACTTGACTAATTAGAATTGTTTCTTCAGTATATTTAACCAAATTATTAAGAACTCACATTTTAACATTGTTTTCCTCAGGGCTATATAAATTTATTGTGAAGTGTCCTTGAATGCAAAGTTTGTCTGAAAACTGCACTAGTTGCTTGCAGTTCTGTTTGTCCCTCATATTTCAACAAAAGATTTTACATCCATAATTGTTGTTCCTTCTTTTACAAGGGATACTTCTTCCTGTAAAATAGAATTACAGCTCTGTAAACTTTTTTCAATTTGTAAAATGGGCATTATATCTGATATGGATTAAAATAAAAAATATTTAAAGTGCTTCATATTTTTAGGTATTACATTAAAAATAATGGTTAAATTATGATTAATTTAGTGCAACCATATATTTTGATAATAATCATATGCATTATTATTACATTATGAAAAAGTAGGACTTTTAAAATATTTTCTGACTGTAGTACTGGAGATTTATTACACAAAATGATTCAATATAAGGAAACTTACCTGTCTGCATGAAGATATTCCTTTAAAACAATAAAAAAACTAAAACATTTAAATGAATAAGTATTAGAAATATTTACATAAATTTTAAGTCCTTGGGAACATTTTTATTCTGCTTTTAAAATTATAATCTCTAAGACTACATAGAAACACATTGACAGTAGTATAGTCCAGGACGGGTGGATATTAGTGTAGCTTGGTTTAGTCGGCCGTGAATTGCATCCACTTTTAGACCTACGGATGGAAATTTTATGTTTAATATTAAGGTAGAATAAATCAAAATATACAATCGCATTAAAATGATTGCAACTATTAAAAAATACACATTTCTGTACATCACAGAGTAAGACCCTACCATATGATCCTTTTCCCATTGAAAACAACTC
This sequence comes from Chaetophractus vellerosus, assembly GCA_004027955.1. Taxonomy (NCBI): domain Eukaryota; kingdom Metazoa; phylum Chordata; class Mammalia; order Cingulata; family Chlamyphoridae; genus Chaetophractus; species Chaetophractus vellerosus. The sequence goes on from PVKH010011404.1 coordinate 6,425, forward strand.
TAAATCTTGAACACAGCAAAAAATAAAGTAACAAGAGTACTTGAGAGTACCTTTTTCCCTTTCCTCAGGCAAATACCATGCAAAAGGATTGCTTAAACAATGGGAATTTATTAGCTCATGGTTTTGAGTCTAAGAGAAAGTCTAAATCAAGGCATCATCAAGTTGATGCTTTCTTCCCAGAGGCTGGCATTCTGGGGCTCGCTGCCAGTGATCCTGGTCCTTGACTCCTCTGTCACCTGGCAATGCATATGGTGGCCTCTCCTGGCCTATCCATTCCCTTTGGAGTTCCACTGAATTTCAGCTTCTGGCTGCTCCCTGTGACTTTCTTTCTCCCTGAACGAATTTTATTCTGCTTATAGAGGATTCCGGTAATAAGAATAAGATCCATTGTTACTGAGGGCCACACCTTAACTGAAGTAACCTCATCAAAATAACCTACTTACAATGGATTTACACCCACGAAATTAGATTAAGTTTAAAAACATGTTTTTGTAGGCTACATAGACCTCCAAACAACTATAGCATTGGAGAGTAAACACAACCTGAAAGTCTGGAGAAACCAGGGACTGAATACTTGTGCAAAAAGAAAAAATAGTGTCTGGACAAGTAAATTCAACTCTTTGGGGCTTTTAACCTAGGCCTAGGTGTGTCTCTACAACACATATTTTAGTGCATTGTGTGCACCCATGGAAAATCTGCACTCATTCTGGTTGCAAAAAAAAAAAAAAATAGAAGTGAAATTAAGAACTCCTGACCACATAAGACTGTAGGAAAATCCTGGAAGAAAAATAAACACAAAGAACATCACCAAATCGCATCCACCCATATCTCTATCCAGTGAACATAGCCAAGGAAATTATCATCTGAAAAAGAATAAACAGCATTCAAAAGACAGAAATAACATAATCCAGAATCTCTACATCTTAAAGTATTTAACACCTAGAAAACATTCTAAAATTACCCATATATGAAGAATGAATAAGTGGAAAACATTCTCAAAATAAAAAAAAATCAACCATGTGTGACCTCAATTGAGCTAGTTGTTAGAATTAACAGAGAAGAATTTTGAAGTGGTCGTTTTAGCTATACTCAATGATGCAAAACAAAACATCCTCACAATGAAGGAAAATATCACCAAAAAAATAGAAATCTTATTAGAGAGGAAGAAACAATCAACAAGAATAAAATGAAAGTTCTAAGAAACAAAATATATAGTTTTGAAATGATAAATTCACTGCATGTAAATGACAGATGAAAGAGTGTACTGAAACAGATCAATAGAATAATTCCAGGTGAAGAAAAAAAAGAAAAATATATAAATAATGTATAAAGCATCAGGGATCCGTCAGATGAGAATGAGAAAAATTATGTGTATTTGGAATCTCAAGAAAAGGAAAGAGAGAGAATGGGTCAAAATTATTTGAAGAAATATTGACCACAAATTCCCCAAATGTAATGAATACAGAAACTAACATAGGGCCGGCTCGATAGCCCAGTGGATAGGGCACCGGCATACCACATGGGAGGCCCTGGGTTCGGTTCCCGGGGACCTCTCCTAGCGGGCAGACCGCCTTGAGAATGGCAAGCTGCCATGGGCGGGCCAGAGCCGCCATGGGCAGGGCAAAAAACTGCCACGGACAGGGCAAAAGCCGCCACGGGCAGGGCAGGTAGCCCGCGAACTGAAAGCCAACCGTGAATGGAAGCAGAAGCCACCCACAAGCAGGGAAAGCTGCACCTGCGCAGTGACCAGTCTGAGCGCGTCGCCGCAGCGGGGGGGAAGGGGAGATATGTAATAAAATAAATAAATCTTTTAAAAAAAAAGAAAAGAAACTAACATATACAAGGAGCTAAAAAACACTAAACAGAATACAAACAAAAAATGTCCATGCCAAAGCATATAAGTATAGAATAAAATTTTTTAAAAATCCATGCAAGAGCACAACACAGTGAACTCTAAGTTAAACCATGGAATGTAGTTAATAATGCAATGATAAAATTGTCCTTTCATCAATTGTAATAAATGTAGCACACCAATGCAAGGCGTTTATAATAGGGTGGTGTATTGGAATCCTGTCTTTTATGTATGATTGTTCCATAAAACCACAACTTCTCTAATGAAAAAAGAACAGAACACATCGAAGTCAAATGGGTGAAAGCCAAAAATAAAGGACAAATATGGGAAGCAACAAAAGAAAAAGAGCATATTTCATTGAGGGAACAACAATCTAATCTAATCAACAGCTTGTTTGTCACGACTCTGGAGGCCAGAAGAATGCTGGCCTGTATCTTTCAAAATCTGAAAGGAAATAAATCAATTAAAAATACTATTTCCACCAAAAATTCCTTCCCAAAATGAATGTAAGGGGGATTATGAGAAAATGGTAGAGTAGGGAGCTCCAGGAATCAATCCTTCCACCAAAACAACTATTAAACAGGAAGGAACTATTTAAAACAACTATTTTGAAACTTCAGAAGCCTGAAGAACACTGCAATATCCAGGGAAGAGTGGAAAAAATAAGCTGATAAATTATGGTAAGGAACAGTAACTTGCCCTCTCCATGTGTTGGTTACCAGTGCCCATCCCCCACTCCTTAGGGAGGCCATTATGGGGACCAGCCTCTAGCTAGCTTGCTGGTAACAAAAAGGGACATAAAATTCCTCTTTCCCTAGACCAAGTGTGGGCCAATTACTGATCATGGCTTTTGTCTATCAACTTTAGATTACTGGGGGCCTGGCTCTGAAAGCAGCCATTGTTTCAACTCAACCTGGACAAAGGCTTCAGTGGAGGAGACTAAAAGATGCTATGCTTCGCTTGGGGCTGTGGGAGAGAGTTAGTTGAAGGGCTGCAGGCCAAGAAAGCTCAGCTTTGGGGATCCATGGAAGACGATCTTGATACCCGTCTTGACCCCCTCCCTAAGGCATTTTGGAGTCCTTTTTGTGGATCCCTGACCATGTTTTAGCTGGGGAAGAATGATCTGGGAAACTATACTCTGGCATGCCCCTCCACCCAGAATTTGCCCTCCAGGCAAAATCTGCTCTAGACAACAAAAAGAGTGAAAGAAACTATAGAGGTGGACAGTCTGGAGTAAAGGCTTCCCAGCTTCAGACACCTAGGAAATGGGACAATCAAACTCATGTAAACATGGAACTCTAATACAACTAAAAAGCAAACAACCCAGCAAAAGACACAAGCCTAGAAAGGCAGGTTAAACCCTACACACTACATTCCCCTTAGGCAGATTTTCCTGATAAGAGGGTTAAAACTCAAAAGCTGACTACAAAATCAAGAAACAGACACCTCAAGGAATAAATCCCAGATCTGACATTTTACAACAATAAAATATACATTGTGCAACAAAAAAATACAAAGCAAACACAGAAAAAGGAAATGAGGACTCATCCAAAGGATGAGGATAAAAATCCAGAAAACACCAATGAAGAAGACCAGAATGTGGACATACTGAACAAAGCCTTTATAAAAATGATTTTAATAATACTTAAGGAGATGAAAGAAAATACGAAGAAAAAACTAAAGGATATCAGGAACAATGAATACTCAATATGAGAATCTTAGTAAAGCAATAGAAATTTTAAAATGACCTACTGGAGTTGAAGAACACAGTAACTGAAATAAAAAATTCCCAGGAGAGTTTCAAAAACAGATTGGGGCAGTTGATGTAGCTCAAGTGATTGAGTAACAGCTTCCCATGTATGAGGCCCTAAATTCAATCCCCAGTACCTCCTTAAAAAAAAAAGGCAGACTGGAGTTGGCAGAAGAAAAAAAAAAGAATTATAAAAGTGAAAATAGCCTAAGACACCTCTGGAACGCGATCACATGCACCAATATATGCATTACGGATGACCTAGAAGAAGAAGAAAAGAAAGAGGCAGAAGTAATATTCAAAGAAATAATGACAGAGAACTTCTCAAATTTAGCAAAAGATGTGATATGCACATCCAAGAAGGCCAGAGAAAATCAAACAGGATAAACATGAAACACACACACACACACACACACACACACCCCATCATATACTGATCATTATTATCAGATGCAAAGGACAAGAAGAGACTTCTCCAGGCTACAAGAACAAAGCAATGTGCTATGTACAAGGGAGTGCCATTTAGACTGAGTGCCGATATTTCACCAGAAACCATGAATGCGAGAGTTGAGTTGAAATACTTAAAGTGCCAACCAAGAAGGTTATATCCAGTGAGACTTCCTTTCACAAATATAAGAGAGATTAAGACATTCTCAGATGTACAAAGGCTGAAGGAATTCATAAGCACTAGATCTGCCTTATGTGCAATGCTAAAGGGAGTACTCAGGATTGAAAGGAAAGGACACTAGACAATGGTTCAAATGGGCACAAAGAAATAAAGACCTGCATTAAAGGTAATCTTTGCGTAATTATAAATGCCAATATAATTGTAGTGTATTTTTTGGTGTATAATTCCACTTCTTACTTCCTATGGGTGATAAAATACAAATGCATAAAATAAATGATAAATCTATGGTTTTGAACATAAGTACAATGTAAAAATATACAAGTGGTAGCTAGTACAAAAAATGGTGGGTGGACAGAGGGCTATAGGAAAAGTATGTGGAAATAGTATTGAAGTAAGTTGGTATCAAGCCAAATATGATTGTTATATATTTAGGATGTTAAATTTTAACCCCATGATAACCACAGGAAAACAGATGAAAAATATATCCATGTAGAAAAGTGAAGGCACTCAATATGGTACAACATAAAAATAAATAGATATAAAAATAAGTATTAACAGAAAAATTGAGGAACAAAAATATGTAAGATAAACAAAAGCTAAAAAGCAAAATAATATAAGAAATTCCTGCATTATCATTAATGACTTAAATAGATTAAACTCTCCAGTCATGAGGCAGAGATTGGCAGAATAGATTAAAAAGCACGATGTATGTTGTCTGTAAGAAGCTCACCTTAAATTCAAAGATACAAGTGGGTTGAAAGTGAAAGGATGGACCAAATACAACACAGAAGTACTAACAAAAAGAGAGCTGGGATAGCTATACTAATATCAGATGAAATACTTTTATATCAAAAACAGATGCAAGGTACAAAGACATCCATTATATATTGATAAAGGACACAATTCAATAAGAAGTGACAATTGTAAATATTTATGCACCTAACAGCAAAGTCCTAAAATATAGGAAACAAATACTGACAGATTTGAAGGAAGAATTTGATAGTTTTACATTAACAGTAGGAAATTTTAATACACCATTCTCAATAATGGATAGAACATCTAGTTGAAAGAATAATAAGTAAATACAAGATGTGAACAATGCTCTAAAGCTAACAGACCTGACAGATATATGTAAAACACTTCACCCAACAAAAATAAAATACGCATTCTTCTTGAGTGCCCACGGGTCAGTCTCCAGGATAGACCATATGTTAGGTCACAACACAAGTCTCAATAAATTTAAAAAATTTTTATATAATATAATGTATATAATCCAAACCCAATTGAGTAAAGATAGAAATCAGGAACAGAAGGAGAAATGGAAAATTCACAAATATGTGGACTCTTAAACAATCAATAGGTTAAAGAGAAACTCACAAGGGAAATTAGAAAATATCTTGAATTGAAAGAAAATGAAAATGCAATATTCCAAAATTTATGTGATTCCATTAAGGCAGTGCTGAGAGGGAATTTTATACCTCTAAATGCACACATTAAAAGAGAAGAAAGACTTCAAAACAGAGACTTAACCTTAAAATGGGAAGAATTCAAAAAAGAAGAGCAAGCTAAACCCAAAGCATGCAGAAGGAAGGTAATAACAAAGATTAAAGTGGATAGAAATGAAATGGAAAACAATACAAACAAACAAATAATAATATAATTAACATAACCCAAAGTTGGTTCCTAAAAAGGATCAATAAAATGGACAAACTTTTAGCTAGACTAATGAAAAAAAAAGATAGAGAGAGCTACATATAACAAAAATCAGAAATAAAAAGGAAGACATCTCTAATGGCCCTGCTGAAATAAAAAGGACTATAAGAGGATTCTGTGAACAACTTTATGCTAATAAATTAGACAACCTCGATGAAATGGGCAAACTCTGAGAAACACATAAACTATGTACACTGACTAAAGAACAAATAGAAGCTCTCAACAAACCAGTTACTGATACAGAGATTGAATAATAATCTAAAACCTTTCAACAACAACAACAAAAGCCCAGGATCAAATGGCTTCACAGTAAAATTCTGCCAAATATTCCAAGAAGACAACTCCAAATCTGCTCAAACTTAATGTTCCCTAATTCATTCATGAAGCCAACATCACCCTCAACCAAAACCAGATAAAGATACCATAAAAAAAGAAAGCTTTAGACCAATATCTCTCATGAATATAGATGCAAAAATCTTCAACAAAATACTAGCAAACCAAATCCAACAGCATATTAAAGGAATTATATACCATCATCAATTAAGATTAATCTCTGGTATGCAAGGCTGGTTCAACAACAACAACAAAAAACATAAAAAAGCAATTAATGTAATACAGCACATTAACATAATGAAGGGGAAAAACCCATATAATGATCTCAATTGAGGCATAAAAGACCTTTGAAAAATTCCAGCATCCCTTCTTGATTAACACACTTAGAACACTAGAAACCTGATAACAGGCATATATGAAAACACCACAGCTAACATCCTACTTAATGTTGAAAGACTAAAAGCTATCCCTCTAATATCAGGAACAAGACAAGGATGCCCACTGTCACCAATCTACAACAAATCTCCTAGGGCTAATAAATGATTGAAAAGAGTGGCAGGTTACAAGGGTCATCACCCTCAAATCATTGGCATTTATATACACAAGTGATGAAAAATTGGAGTAAGAAATCAAGGAAACTATTCACAATAGCAAATAAAATAATTAAATATCTAGGAATAAATCTAAACAAGATTTGAAGAACTTGTACACAAAAACTACAGAAATCAAAGAACGTCAATAAATGGAATGACATTCTATATTAATGGACTGGAAGAGTACAGTTAAGAAGTCAATCCTACCCAAAGCAATTTGTAGATATGACATAATCCTAATCAAAATTCCAATAACTTTCTTTTCATAAATGGAAAAGTCAATTATCAATTTATTTGGAAAGATAAGTGGTCCTTATTTAAGATTGCTAAAGCCATCTTAAAAAGAAGAATGAAGTTGGCAGACTCACACTTTCTGATCTTAAAATTTACTACAAATCCACATTAATCAAAACAGCATGGTCCTGGCACAAGAACAGACTTATAGACCAATGGAATCAAATTGAGAGCTCAGAAACTAACCCTCATATTTATGAGCAATTGATTTTTGACAAGGGGGAAATATCCCTCAATTGGGAAAGAATAGTCTCTTCAACAAAAACTGGATCTCCATTTGCGAAAGTAAGAAGGAAGGCCCCTACCTCACATCTTATAAAAAATGAACTCAAAATGGATGACAGAAATAAATGTAAGAGCCAGAATTATCAAACTCCTAGAAGAAAATGTAGGGAAGCATTTTCAGGGACCTTGTGTTAGACAATGGTATCTTAGACTTTACACTCAAAGCACAAGCAACAAAAGAAAAAAATAGATAAATGAGACCTTATCAAAATTAAAAACTTTTGTGCTTCAAAGGGCTTTATCATGAAAGTAAAATGATACCCTACATAATGGGAGAAAATATGTGGAAACCACATATCTCATAAAGATTTAATAATCAGAATAAATAAAGAAATCCTTCAACTTAACAACAAAAAGACAAGCAACCCTATTTTAAATTGGGCAAAAGACTTGAGTAGACATTTCTCCAAAGAAGATATACAAAGACCAGAAACCACATAAAAATATGTTCAGCATCATTAGTCATCAGGCAAATGCAAACCAAAACAGTGAGATACAATTCCACACACATTGGAATTTCTGCTAGAAATTTTAAAAAAAAACCAAAAAACAGAAAAGAACAAGTGATGGAGAGGATGTGGAGAAATAGGAACCCTCAAACATTGCTGGTGGCAATGAAAAATGGTACAACTGCTGTAGAGTGCAGTTTGGCTGTTCCTCAAAAATCCAAGTATAGAACTACCATACGACCTGGAAATCCCACTACTAGGTATATACCCAAAAGAATTGAAAGCAAGGACTCAAACAGGTATTTTCACACTGATGTTCATAGTGACGTTATTCACAATTTCCAGAGGATGGAAGTAGAAGCAACTGAAGTGTCCATCAACCAATCATTGTATAAACAAAATGTAATATATACATACAATGGACTATTATTCAACCATGTCAAGGAAAGATGTGATACGTGCAACAACCTGGATTAACCTTGTATACATCATGTTGAGTGAAATAAGCCATACACAAAAGGACAAATATTAAATAATCTCACTGATTTGAAATCATTAGAATAAGCAGATTCAGAGAGTCAGAATGTAGATTACAGGTTACCAAGGGATGAAGTAAAGGTGAAAAATGGGAAGTTAAGGCTTAAAATGTGCAGGATTCCTATTTGGACAGATGGAAACGTTTTGGTAATGGATGGTGGTAATGATAGCACAATATTGTGAACATAACATTATTGAAACATATATCTGACTGTGATAGGGGAAATATTAGGAGGTATATATGGTAACAGAATAACAATTTTTACAAAATCCATGGAACTACACAAACAGTGAATCCTAAATTAAACTTTGGAGTATGATTAATAGTACAATTATAAAAATAAGCTATCATAAATTGTAAAACTGTTTCACACCAATGCGAGATGTTAATAACAGGGTAGTATATGGGAATCCTGTATGTTATGCTTGATTGTTCCCTAAACCCACAACTTCTCTAACAGGTGAAAAAAAATGAAGGTGAAATAAAGATAGCTTTTTATTTAAAAAAAGAGCAAGATAATTCTTTGCAAGCAAACCTGCACTATAAACAATGCTAAAGGAACTTCTTCAGGTGGAAAGGAAATAATATCTAACACAGATAGAAAACACAGAAAAGAATCAGGTGAATTTGCAATGGTAACTATGTGGATAAATGGAAAAGACTATTTTTTTTTTTGCTTTTTGTCTTGTTTTCTTTGTTTTATAAATAATACGATGCATTTCTACAACTCTATTCCTACTGCCATGACAATTATTCTTTCCCCTATTGCCAATATATTTCCACTGGACACCCTACTTTAAACCCCTCCCAACTCTGGCCTATATGTGCACACACATGTACACACACATGCACAAACCATATCATCGTAAATAAATATTTCAAAAGCACACTTCCATTTATGTCATGTTTTCCTTGCAAGAAAATTTTTGAAGACTTCCAATTTCTTGATGATTTAAGTCAAAAATTTGGTTTGGCATGCCAATACTTTTAGGTTTCAAGTCTTATTGCCAATAGCTCCCTGAAAGTGAAAACCCAGCCATACCTTCGCCATTTCTTATAAGTGTCACTTAGAAGCTGATTAGAAGGAATATATGTAATTTAATAATAAAGCAGGCCATATCAAGTAATAATTTCCTAGCTCAAGTTTGGATCTTTTTCGTAACAAAAGAGAATGTGATTCTTCTTCTTTATAATTCTTGAATTTTGTGTCTCTCAGAATTATTTTTAAATATTTGAAAGTGTGGATGTGAAGGAGTGTTTTAATTTCCTAGTATGCACAAGCAAATGCCATGCAATGGGTAGAGTTAAACAATTGAAATTTATTAGTTCACAGTTTTGAGGCTGGGAAAATGTACAAATCAAGGTATTCTCAAGGTTATGCTTTCTTCCCCAAGATCTTCTGGGGATGGCTGGCAGCTATCTTGAGTTCTTGGATCCTCTATCATATGGCACTGCCCATGGTGGCCTCTCCTGGCTTCTCCATTCTCTTCTGGTTTATGCTGAATTTCAGCTTCTGGCTGCTTCCTGTGTCTTTCTTTTTCCCTATGTCTAAATTTCATCCCACTTATAAAGGACTTCAGTAATAGGATTAAGATACATCCTGATTGAGGTGGGCTATATCTTAACTAAAGTAGCCTCATAAAATGGTCCTCTTTACAAATGGATTCATATCAACAGGAATGAATTAAATTTAAGAACATATTTTTCTGGGGGTACGTACAGCTTCAAATCACCACAGGGAGGGAGTGGCGGATGGAAAGAGAGAGAGAAAGTGGAAAGAGAGAATCTCTACCAGTTTCCTGCTAAAGCCCATAAGAACAAAGTTATTTTGCATGTTTTTCTAGTATGGAGACCTCAAAAGCGGCAAGACCTAGAGGGCTGCTCTCTTCCTGCATTATTGTGAAAGACTGAAGTGACAAAACAATATCTATGTTTTGGCACATGGGTGGGGGTGGGGAATATATTCTGGATTCAGTTTAATCCATACTTTAGGGACCAAGCTTTTCTTAAGAGTGGCTTAATTTCCATGGAAGTCTCTTTAGAAGCAGAAGTGGGGCCCTGGGGAGAGGGACCTAAACACAGAGGGCTCTCTCCCAAAGATTAATTACTAAGACCTTTTCATTTGACTATGAAAAAAGCCAATTAACAAATAGCAGTTTCAAATTCTTTTCCTTTTAATTTGCATTTCCCTTTATGTTATATAAATGTGAACTCTCGTATATATATAACTTTGGGGAATGATTATTTTCTCCAGAAAGGTAAGATTTTTAGGAACATAAAGGGAAATGAAACATACCTCTACACGTTCTCCATGTTCACCTTCCTCCCACCTCCAGTCGTGAAAAGGAAAAAGTGATGCAGGAAAGCTTTGATAGAGGAAAATTTTCAAAGAATTAGAAATGTGACTTTTGTACAAATATAGAATGAAATGAGTACATGTCACTGGCATAATAAAGCTTGTTCAATTGAGAATTAGAACATCCACAAACTGTACACAGTCCACAAGGGAAGGTATTTTGAAGTAAGCTGAGTTGAAAGCATAACTTTAACTTCCTGCAGAGCAATAAAACCACATTTAATGATATGTTTTCGATAACAGAATTTTTTTGCATTTCTCCTGGACCATTTCTATAAATGTAACATGTAACTCCACAGAGTCTGACTGTTTACTTAATACTAAATAGAAAAAGCAAAAAAAAAAAAATGGGGGCCCGGCTAGATAGCTCAGTGGATAAAGAGCTCGCTGGGAAACCACATGGGAGGCCCTGGGTTCGGTTCCCGGGGACCTCTCCTAGCGGGCAGACTGCCTTGAGAATGGCAAGCCGCCATGGGCGGGCCGGAGCCGCCGTGGGCAGGGCAAAAAGCTGCCACGGACAGGCAAAAGCCGCCACGGGCAGGGCAGG
>PVKH010011405.1:0-17779 GCA_004027955.1 Chaetophractus vellerosus
ATATATATATATATATATATATATCTTTTTATTTGAAAGAAGGTTTAGATTACATAAATGTTACATCAAAAATATAGGGGCTTCCCATATACCCCTCCCCTGTCTCCCTCCCACACTTTCCCACATTAACAACATCTTTCATTAGTGTGGTACAGTCGTTACACTTGATGAAAGCATATTGAAGCACTGTACTAACCAAGGACTATAGTTTATAGTTTATACTTTGTCCCACACAATTTTATAGGTTTTGACAAAATGTATAATGACCTGTATCCATCATTGCAATGTCATGCAGGACAATTCCAATGTCCCTAGAATGCCCCCATGTTGCACCTATTCTTACAGTTTAGAAGAAATACAGAGGATAGAGAACTAGTCAAGCAAAACTATGAGGAGACAATCAGACAAATCCAAGTAGCCACTCTACAAGACAGCTTAGTCCCTTCAAAAGAGTTAACATCATGGGGGAAAAAGGTAGGAGCACTCTTCATAAAACTAAAAAGGTATAACAGCTAAATGCGATGCATGAATCTTGATGGATCCAAATTCAGGGTGAAATAGCTATAAAAAAATATGGGGGAATTTGTAGTATGGATTATCTATAAGATGATATAATGAATTGTTTTCTTTCTTTTTTTAACAAATCAATTTTATTGATAAATATTAGTAAAGCATACAATCCATCCAAAGTGTATAATCAGTGGTATTTAGCATAATCACATAGTCGTGCATTTATCACTTTAATCATTATTAGATAATTTCATGATTTCAATAATAAAAACAATAATAAAAAACAGACAAACAAAAAATTCATCACCTCTCAATCTCCCTATGCTTCCCCTGCTATTCAAAGCTGCTATTTCTGGCCACTCTTGCTTATTTATATATTATTTTAAAGGAGTTTACTGAGATATATTCACAAACCATTCAATCTATCCTAAGTGTATAATCAATAGGTCTTAGTATAATCACAATGTTGTGCCTTCATCACCAAAAAAGCTTTAGAACAATTTCATTACTCCAAAAAGAAAAACTCCATACCCCTTAGCAGTCACCTCGCAATGCCGCTATCCTTCCACAGCCTTACATAACCACTTATCTAACTTCATATTTATAAATTGATTTATATTTACATATTAAATAAATGGAATCATACAATATGTAGTATTTTGTGCCTGGATCCTTTCACTTAGCATAATGGGATGGTTTTTTTTGGTCTGATGTTAACATCTTGTAACATTGACAATGTTTGTTCAGTTTCAAAGAAAAACAGTCATATATGCAATATCACCCATATTTGTATTTCACATGAGGCTTTACTATGCTACACAGTCCCGTGTTACATTTTTTAGCTTTCCTTTTAATAATTTACATGACCTTAGAGTTTCCCTTTCAGCCACTGTAATACCCATATAGTAGCACTGCTAATTACGAACATTATGTTGTGCTTCCACCTTTTCTATTCATTTCCAAAGATTAACACACACCTTTTTTTTTTTACCAATTCTGCATTAGTTAACCCTCTGCTTTCCCTTCTCTAAACTTATTCTATTTTCTAGTGACCCATATTCAAGTTATTAATTCCATGAGATTACACAATATATTTAGTTCATAATAGCGCAATCATAAGGTATTTGTCCTTTTGTGTCTGGCTTGCTTCACACAACATAATGTCCTCCAGGTTCATCCATGTTGTCATGGATTTTATGACTTCATTTCTTCTTACAGCTGCATAATATTCCATCGTGTGTATATACCACAGTTTGTTTACCCATTCATCAGTTGATGGACAATTGGTTTGCCACCTGGGTTGTTTCCAGCTTTTGGCAATCGTGATATATCTGCTGTGAACATTGGTGAGCAGATGTCTGTTTGTGTCACTGCTCTCAGTTCTTCTGGGTATATACCTGTATTAGTCAGCCAAAGGGGTCCTGATGCAAAATATCAGAAATCTGTTGGCTTTTATAAAGGGTATTTATTTGGGGTAGAAGCTTACAGTTACCAGGCTATAAAACATAAGCTACTTCCCTCACCAAAGTCTATTGCCATGTGTTAGAACAAGATGGCTGCCGATGTCTGCAAGGGTTCAGTCTTCCTGGATTCCTCTCTTCCCGGAGCTTGCCTTTCTCTGGGCTTAGCTGCTCTGCTAGCTCCACAAGGCCAGCTGTAGACTATCAGGCAAATGGCTCTTCTCTCTTCCCAGGGCCTCTGCCATGTCTAGTGGAACCTTCTCTCTGCTCCTTTGTGTGCTTACTTCCTGGGCTCCAGCATTAAAACTCCAAACTCCCTTCTCTGCGGTGCAGTTTCTCTGTTCACCATCCTATTGATGTGGCCCAATCAAAGCCTTAATCATTATTTAATCAAGTAAAAGTAAAACATCTGAATCCAATATAATCCAATATTCCTGGAGGGACAGACCAGTTTACAAACATAATCCAATATCTATTTTTATAATTCATAAACAATATCAAACTGCCACAATACCCAGTGGTGGTACTGCCAGGTTACATGGCAAATCTATATTCAAATTCTTTAGGGACTCCCACACAGTCCTCCACAGTGGCTGTACCATTCTACATTCCCACCAAATGTGAATAAGTGTTCCTATCTCTCCACATCCTCTCCAACACTTGTAGCTCTCCATTTTTTTAATAGTGGCCATTCTGATAGGTGTGAAATGATATCTCATTGTAGTTTTGATTTGCATTTCCCTGATTGTTAATGTTGTTGAACATTTTTTCATATCTTTTTCACCATTTGTATTTCTTCTTTGAACAAATATCTATTCAAATCTTTCTGCCATTTTTTAATTGGGTCATTTGACTTGTGTGTATGTGTGTATTTTTTGTTTTTTATATTTTTTCATTTGTCTTTTTATTGTTGAGTTGTAGCATCTCTTTATATATCATGGATATTAAACCCTTTCAGATAAGTGATTTACAAATATTTTCACCCATTGAATTGGCTGCCTTTTCACCCTTTTGACAAAGTCCTTTGAGGTGCAAAAATGTTTAATTTTGTGGAGGTCCCATTTATCTATTTTTTTCTCTTGTTGCTCATGCTTCAGTGCAAGGCTGAAGAAACCACCATCTACCACAAAGGTCTTAAAGATGTTTACCTACATTTTCTTCCAGTAGTTTAATGGCCTAGCTTTTATATTTTGGTCTTTGATCCATTTTGAGTTGATTCTTGTGTAGGGAATAAGTTGGGGTCCCCTTTCATTCTTTTGGTTATGGATATTCAGTTCTCCAGCACCATTTGTTGAAGAGACTGTTTTGTCCTGTTAACATAGACTTGGTAGGTTTGTCGAAAACCAGTTGGCCATACAGGTAAGGGTTTATTTCTGGACTCTCAATTCTATTCCACTGATCAATGTGTCTATCTTTATGCAAATACCATGCTGCTATGACCATTGTAGCTTTGTAATCTGTTTCAGGGTCAGGCAGTGAAATTCCTCCCATATCACTCTTCTATTTTAGAATGTTTTTGGTTATTCAGATGCACTTTCCCTTCTAAATAAATTTGGTAATTGCCTTTTCTATTTCTGTAAAGCAGGCTATTGAAATTTTTGATTGGCATTCCATTGAATGTATAAATCAGTTTGGGTAGGATTGACATCTTCACAAGATTTGGTCTTCCAACCCATGAATATGAATGTCTTTCCATTTGTTTAGGTCTTCGTTGATTTCTTTTAGCATTTTTTGTAGTTTTCTGCATATAGGTCCCGTACTTCCCTGGTTAACTTGACTCCTAGGTATTTGAGTCTTTTTGTTGCTATAGTAAAAAGAATTATTCCCTGATTTCCTTCTCAGATTGTTCAATACTAGTGTACAGAAACATTATTGATTTTTTTATGTCCATCTTGTATCCTGCCACTTGCTGAACCATTTATTAGTTCAAGAAGCTTTGCAGGGTCAGATGTGGCTCAAATGGTTGGGTGTCCATCTCCCATATGGAGGGACCTGGGTTTGATTCCTAGGATCTCCCAGTAAAAATAAAGAAAAATATAGAAGGCATGCAGGCCGCCAGGCCCTGTGCATGGGTGCGCCATCAGGCCCCGCGAGCAGGAGTACCATCAGGCCCCGCTGAGCCCTGCAGCAAGATGACAACGTAACAGGAGAGTGACACAAGGGAGAGCAAAAACTAGGAACCAAGGTGGCGGAGGCAGTAGGATGCCTCTCTCCCACATTGGAGGTTCCCAGGATCAAATCCCGGTGAAGGACAGGAGAAGGATGAGAAGAAAGGGCAGGAAACAGACACAGAGAATTGCCCAGTGAATGGACGCAAAACCGGGGGGTGGGGGTGGAGGTAAAAATGAATAAAAGTAAAATAAATAAATAAATCTTTAAAAAGAAAAGAAGCTTGTGGTAAACATTTCAGAGTTTTCTAAGTATAACATCATGTTATCTGTGAATAATGAGAGTTTTACTTCCTCTTTTCCTATTTGGATGCTTTTTTTTTTCTTGTCTAATTGCTCTAGCTAGAACTTCTAGCACAAGGTTGAATCACAATGGCAATAGTGGTCTTCCTTGTCTTGTTCCTGATCATAGAAGGAAAGCTTTCAACTTTTCCTCATTGAGTACAATGTTGACTGTGGGTTTTTCGTATATGCCCTTTTATTATATTAAAGAATTTTCCTTTTATTCCTATCTTTCAAAGCATTTTTATCAAGAAAGGATGCAGGATTTTGTAGAATGCCTTTTCTGCATCAATAGAGATGATCATGTGGTTTTTTTGTTAATGTGGTATAGTACATTAATTGATTTTCTTATGTTGAACCACCATTGCATACCAGAAATAAATCCCACTTGGTAATGGTGTGTAAGTCTTTTGGTATGCTGTTGGATTCTATTGCAAGTATTTTATTGAGAAATTTTGCATCTGTGTTCATTAGAAAGATTGGACTGTAATTTTCTTTTCTTGTATCTTTATCTGGCTTTGGTATTAGGGTGATGTTGGCTTCATGAAATGTATTGGGTAATTTTCCCTCCTCTTCAATTTTGGAAGAGTTTAAACAGGATTGGTGTTAATTCTTCTCGAAATGCTTGGTAGAATTCACCTGTGAAGGCATCTGGTCCTGGACTTTTCTTTTATGGGAGATTTTTGATGACGGATTCAATCTCTTTAAATGTGATTGATTTGCTGAGTTCTTGTATTTCTTGAAGTGACAGTATAGGTTGGTTGTGCATTTCTAGGAATTTGTCCATTTCATTTCTGCTGACTAGTTTTCTGGCATACAATTTCTCATAATATCCTCTTATGATCCTTTTTATTTCTATGGGGTCAGATTTTATTTATTTGCATCTTCTCTCTTATTTTCTTTGTTAGTCTAGCCAGGAGTTTGTCAATTTTATTGATCTTCTCAAAGAACCAGTTTTTGCTTTTGTTGATTTTCTCTATTGTTTTGTTCTCAATTTCTTTTTTTTCTTTCTTTCTGCTTTATATCTTTCCTTCTGCTTGCTTTGGGAATGCTTTGCTGTTCTTTTTCCAATTTCTCCAGTTGTTCAGTCAGAATTTTTATTTTAGCTTGTTCTTCTTTTTTAATACAGACACTTAGGGCTATAAATTTCCCTCTCAGCACTGCCTTTGCTGTATCCCATAAATTTTGATATGTTGTAGTCTCATTTTTACTCACCACAATATATTTACTATTTTCACTTACAATTTCTTCTTTGACCCACTGATTATTTAGGAGTATGTTGTTCAGCCTCCACACATTTGTGAATTTTCCCCTTTCCTGTCTATATTTGATTTCCAGTCCCATTCCATTATGATCTGAGAAGGTGCCTTGTATAATTTCAATCTTTTTATATTTATTGAGACCTGCCTTGTGACCTAACATATGGTCTATCTTGGAGAAAGATCCGTGAGCACTTGAGAAGAATGTATAACCCACTGCTTTGAGATGCATTGTTTTGTATATGCCTGTTAGGTCTAGCTCATTTATCATATTGTTCAAGTTCTCTGTTTCCTGTTGATCTTCTGTCTATTTGTTCTATCTAATGATGTGAGTGGTGTGTTGAAATCTGCAGCTATTAATGTAGAGATGTCTATTTCTCTTTTGAGTTTTCCTCATGTATTTTGGGGCACCCTGGTAGGTGCATAGACATTTATGACTGTTATTTCTTCCTAGTGGGTTTTCTCTTTTACTAATATATGATGGGCTTCTGTATCTCATAACTTTTTTGCATTTAAAGTCTGTTTTGTCTGATGTTAGTATAGCTACCCCTGCTCTTTATTGGCTATTGTTTGTGTAATAGTAACCAAATACACTGTTTTTAATTAAAAAAACATATTTTTAAAGATTTATTTATTTCTTCCCACCCCTCATTATTTGCACTTGCTGTGTGCTGTGTCTTTAGGAGGCACCGGGAACTGAACCTGAGACCTCCGATGTGGGAGGGAAGTGACTAATCACTTAAGCCATCTCCATTCCCTGCTTTTTTGTGTCTCTCATTATGTTTTCTCTTCTTGTGTCTCTTGTTGTGTCAGCTTGCCACATCTGCCCATTGCGTCAACTTGCTATCTTGCTCGTTTTTTCTTTAGGAGGCACAGGGAGCCTCTGCTCCCTGCTTTGTTGTGTCTTTCATTATGTTTTTCTTCTTGTGTCTCTTGTTGCATTATCTTGTTGTATCAGTTTGCTGTGCCCACACATCATGCCAGCTCGCTGTGTTCTTTAGGAGGCACCAGGAACTGAACCACAGACCTCCTACGTGGTAGGCAGGAGCTCTGTCGCCTGAGCCACATCTGCTTCCCTGTTTGTGTATTTTTTTCCAACCTTTCACTTTCAGCTTGTTTGTTTCCCTGGGTCTAATGTGAGTCTCTTGTAGGCAGCATATGGATGGTTTATGTTTTTTTATACATTCTTTCAGCCTATATCTTTTAATTGAGGAGTTTAATCCATTCACGTTTAGTTATATTACTGTAAATGCATTATTTCTTTCCACCATTTTATTCATTGGTTTTCATATGTCATATCTTATTTTCATCTGTTTTTTTTTTATTGTTTTGGTTATCCTTTCTGCTATTCTTACCTTCTATACTCTCCTCCAAGCCTCTATCTGCTGTCGGGTGTAAGGGTCCCTTTAATAATTCCTGCAAAGGTGGATTCTTTTTTATGAACTCTCCGAGTTTCTGTTTGTTTTTTAATATTTTAAACTCACCTTCATATTTGAAGGACAATTTTGCCAGATAAAGAATTCTTGGCTGACAGTTTTTCTCCTTCAGTATCCTAATTGTATCATAGCACTGTCTTCTCGCCTCTATGGTTTCTGATGAGAAATCTGCACTAAGTTTTACTGGGTGTCCCTTTTATGTGATGACTTGTTTCTCCCTTGCTGCTCTCAGAGTTTTCTCTTTATCTTTGATATTTGATGTGTTTTAGAGTAGGTCTATTTGGATTTATTCCTCTTGGGGTATGCTGCACTTCTTGGATATGTATGTTCATTTTTTTCATGAGTGTTGGGAAATTTTCATCCATTATTTCCTCAGATGCTCTTTCTGCCCCTTTTCCCTTCTCTTCCCTCTGGAACTCCCATGATATGAATGTTGTTGGGTTTCATGTTCTCCTTCAGCTCTCTGAGTCCCTGCTCAAATTTTTCCGTTCTTTTCTCTCTGTTCTTTTGTCTTCAATTTCAGCTGTTCTGTTTCTGTGTCACTTATTCTTTATTATATCATTTTGAGTCTGCTATTGTATGCCTCTAATTATTTTTTAGGAGGTACTGGGGATTGAACCCAGGACCTCATATATGCAAAGGAGATGCTTTGAGCTACACCTGCTCCAGTCTGTGTTTTTTATCTCACCTATCATGTCTTTCATTCCCATGAGCCCAGTTACTTTTCTATTCAGGTTTTCAAATTATTCTTAGTGCTCACTCAGTATCTTTTTTTTTTTTAAAGATTTATTTTTTATTTATTACATTTCCCTCCCCCGCTTTCTGTTTGCTCTTGCTGTGTGTCCATTCTTGTGTTCCTCTCTGTCCGCTTTGTCTCCCCATTGCGGTGACACGCCAAGACCGGTCACCGTGCAGGCGGCTTTGCCCCCCTCGTGGGCAGCTTCTGCTTCTATTCACAGCCGGCTCTGCTTCAGTTCGTGGGTGGCTGGCTGCTCTCCGTTCATGGGCAATGTGCTCTGCCCGTGGCGGCTTTGCCCTGTCTGTGGCAGCTTTTTGCCCTGCCCATGACGGCTCTGTCCTCCCATGGCAGCTTGCCTTTCTCAAGGCAGTCTGCCCGCTAGGAGAGGTCCCCGGGAACCGAATCCAGGGCCTCCCATGTGGTATACCGGCACCCTATCCACTGGGCTATACGGCCGGCCCCACTCAGTATCTTTTTGATGTCCATTATATCTTTAGCCATACTTTCTTTCAACCCATTAATTTGATTTTGGAAATTTGTATGAACCTCATTCATCCGTTGTCTCAAATCCTATATCTCATCTGGGCCTTTGATATATTCCAGATATTGCTTGGGCCATTTCTTCCATTTTCTTAGTATGGCTTATAATTTTTTGCCAATGTCTAGGTATCTGATTATAATGGTGAGTTTACACTGTTGCTCAATTTCTCTCTCTTTTGTAGGGATTTAGGGGTGGGAAACTGTATTCTTGGTTCAACCTGTTTTAGGCCTTTAGGACTGTTTCTATTAGTTGCTCAGATCTGGACCCTGGGCCCAGTGATAGGTTGCAGACCTGCTTCCAAGGACCTTGGGGAGGGAGGCTTTAAAAGCCGTAAAAAGCCTCTCTTACTTACTTTTAATTCCCTCACATGCACCTTCTTAGTTGGCCAGCAGATGGCACTCCTCGGCAGACCTCAGTCCAAAGCCTGGTCAGCGCATGTTTGCTTCAACACCAACTGGATAGATGTGACAGAGGTTCCTGCCTGGAGACTAAGAGCCTCGCAAATCAAACTTTCTCAAAGACAGTTGTGCAAACTTTGCTGGCAACCTTCTCTATTTTTCCAGATAAGAACTAATTCCACTCCCCTCTGCATCTTCAACAACAGCCCCGGTCAGTAGGGAAGGCATTAGAGAGAGTTGGCTCTCTTCAGTCCTGTGCTGGCTCCAAGGCAAACAATGGCCCGGCCTCACTGGGCTTGGAAGAGCTGGTGGGACACAGCAGACCAAATTCGTGGGCCCAAAGCTGAATCAACCTTAGGCGGAGTCCCTCTCCCTCCCTGGGGAGGTGGATCCCTGCGGCCCCTTTTGTCTGCATCCATAGGCCCTAGGCCAGAAAATTTCAATGCTTTCTCCTTGTAGGGTCAGGGAGAGGCACCAGCAGCTCCAGCTGCCATCTTCTCACTGTCTTAAAGTCCAGGTTCCTTTCCTGTGCCTCTCTCTCGTTGGGTGGTGTCTAGCCTTCCCCTGATGTCCTATACCCCAGACCTTTTTTTTTTCACCCCAAGCCATTTTTGCCTGTCCTCTAGCTATTTTTCTATGAAAGGAGAGAGTCCTGTATCTTTCTAATATGCCACCTTCCTGGAAGTCAAGAATTGTTTTCTTAAGTGTTGTAATGGTATTTGGGTTAGAGTTTGCAAGCTGAAATAGCTAGCAAGTTACTGATACTGAGCAAAAGTGGGTTCTTTTCTCCCAATGGGCCTTTAAAGCCAATTCCTGAGACACCAGGGTTTCAAAGAGAGAAGAATTTTATTAGTTGCACAAGCAATGGGGCACAGTGGTCTTCTGGCCCAAAACTGCCTCCTTGATCTGCAAAAATTTTAATATTTTTACCATCAGGGTGCTAATGAATAATTGGGTGGAGCTGGACACAGTTTCCTTCATTTATAAACATTAAGGAGTTGAACAACCTAGGGTTAGGAACAAAGGCCAGTTAAAAGGTCTTTCATACAGATATTAAACAGAGGTGTGTGGAGTGGTTACCATCCTAATAGTGTAAGCATACACAAGGGTGAGTTTAAGTCTAGAGTAACCATAAACAGGGGTGGGACCACTCTAGCCAGCTTCAGTAATTTCAAGTATTAACCTTTTGCTATTTTATAGTGTAAAGGCATCTGTATAACGATTTAACAATCATAATTATTTGTTAATTCTTAACCCTCGGTTTCACTGCTTCAGTAAAAGAAAATATATAGACAGATCAGCATATAGACATTTAGGTAAGGCGAATATGACAAAATGTTAACCATTCATGAACCTATTTCATTGGTGTATTGTACACTTTCAACTTTTCTGGTGTTTAAAATATTGTGTAATAAAAAATTGGAGAAAAAACTTTAGACAGATTCATTTGCAATAAAAATTAAACTAAAGAAATTAAAGGATTTCTGGGAACGACCTAGTTTAATTTCCCTGAGTTACACAAAAAACCTTGACAGCATCATGAAGATAGCCATAAGGTCTATCCAACAGAGAAAAGATAGCCATGTTGTTAGTGTAATGCTCTGGGTTCTGGGCTTATAGGTTCTTGGCTATGTCTCATAAAAGAATTTAAGGATACGCCATAGGGTAGACAAGGGAGTAAAGACTTTGTTAAGAAAGAAGAAAAGAAAAACAGTACACAACTCCAGACAGGGTTGTGGGCATGCTGCAGGGCGTGGGACCCTAGGTTAGGCCCTTTTCAAACCTTTCTTCCTCCCCCTTCCTAATGTTGGGGAAGGGTTCCAGCTGTTTGCTGTTCTGATTGGTTGTCTTAGATCCCCAACTTTTAGTTCTCAGGGACCAATGGGGAGGCCTGTTGTTTGGAGGTATCTAGGCCTTCCCCTTGACACCAGAAGGAATTCCAAATGGGACCTCGTGGCCAAGGTCTAGGTGGGGTGTTTCCAGCTTTGTTTTTAGTAGCAGGGGGTTTCCAGGCGGGGCCTCACAGCCAGATTCTCTGACTGGTCCCAGACACCTTCTCTCCTTCCCTACACTAACTTGCCTCAGTGTGTAATGAACTTCTCATTGAAGGACTAGGGAATGACACACCCTTCCTTATCGGGAATAAACACTTAAGATTGTTGTAATGAAATCTGAGCATCCAACTGATGCTTTTCTAATTGATGTGGGAAAAGGGAAAGTGTTAGTCGTTGCTCTGCTTTAGCTATCCCATTTTTTTGGTGACTGTTTGCCTATCTCCTTCAATAAGGGGCAATAAAATGGAGGCCTGGTCTGCCTTCACCCTTTCCTAGGGTGCCAGAGGAAATTCGAATGAATCTTGTCTGTCCAGTGTCCAGTGCACCACACTTCTTTGGCCCCTTCTCAATACCCCAAATGACAACCAAGCTGCTTCTTTGGAACTTGCTAGTATTTTAAGTCCACTTCAGCCACCACCAGGGTCTTAACCCACACCATCAACATCCACTCACTTCCCATCATGCAAACACACTGTACTGATTTCTTTATTAATAGAATTGACTGAACGATTTGGCAGAATAATTAAGAGCTTGGACTCGAACTTTAGCCTTGCCACTTCCTGAGGGGCTTTAGGTAACTCAACTTTTTCTTGAGTCCATTTCCGTTATCTGTAAAATGAGGATAAATGCACCCATCATGGTGTTGTTTTGGAGATGGATTTAAATGGATTAGCATCACACCCAACACAGTACCTAACAAGCATCAAGTCAAAGTCAGCTCTCTTCATCATCGTCACCATTGCCGTCTTCCAACTTATGAGGTGATGTCCACTAGGTGGCACCAGCCATTGGTAAATAAAATCTCCCACATACACTATTTCAAGAAAAATGTGAAAGTCATAGGAAAAGACAGAAATAAAACTGAAATGGTAATAAGCAAATGAACATATATAGATGTATTTTGGCCCCCAAACTGAGCATTTTCTCCATAATAACTGCCTAAAGTATGTTTTCAGACCCCAAAAGATTGTGATACAGGGGGCCAGCAGACAAACTTTGAGGAACCCTCCTATTCTGTATCCAGGTGTGGTGGTATTTTGCTAACTGGGGCTTTTTTTTTTTTTTTGCAGAAATCGATTCCTCCAGCTTTTGTTTTGCTGGGCAGGGTAAGGTTTAGAGAAGAACCCTGCAGGCCGGAGATTTTGTGACTAAGGTGCTGTGGGAGGAAACGTTAATGGGGAAGAGAAAAGAGAATAGACAGCTGGCATAGGGACAGCAACTTGGTTGGAAGAGCAAACAAATTTAAATAGCGTTTTTAGGAAGTTTTTCCATGTGATAAGTAATATCAACAATGCTTTTTGCAGTTAGACGTGCTTTTCTGAGGAGATCACTGCCTGGTGGACTCACCGATTGTTGAACGGTCCACACTTCCAGTACAATGGCCACCAGAGTCCTGTTATCTCTGAGGAGAGAGGAGGGGGATCCTATGCCCCGAGCTTCGAATGTCCTGGAAGCAGCAGGTCGTGAGAGAAACCAGAGAAACCTGTTCTCCCTGAGAGTTCAGCGACCAAGCATAAAATTAACTTGGTTTGGGGATGACGGTTTAAATCTTCTGCCAAAGCTGTAAGCAGCCAGCCTGCACTTTGTTTCCAGGTTTCTGGTTTGCAAAGGGAACAGGTCTAAGACTACGGGTTGGATTCTTGCTCAGGGATCCCTTGCCATTCAATGGGGAGCAGCTCCCCTGGGTATAGGAGACCACACCATTGGGCCCGGGCTTAAAAAAAAATAAATATATTAGAATTGGTTTTACTCATCCAAGGTCTATCCGAAAATCAAAATGGGATATAAGCAGAGCTCTAAAGTAAAGGAAAACTGTTGTCCTTTAAATTGTATTTTAAAGCATTGGGAATAATTTGGTTATAAGCCAAGAATAAAAAGAATGAAATTTTTGTGCAAAACCACGTGACCACATTGCAAATTAGAGAATGATTGGGAATCGCCTTCAAAGAGATCTCCTGAACATAATACTTTACAGTTAAACTTATTTTGTAAGAGAGTGAGAAAATGAAACAAAATCACATATGTACAATCTTTTAGGTCTGTATCCGAATAAAAATTTGCAGAAGAGGGTGCAAAATTATGATTCAAACTAGGAAGTTTTATATTTCTGTATTTCTGTTTTTGTGTCTCTAGCTTCCTATTTGTGTTTGCCTATTTGTTCAATATAGATTTTCATACTTCCAGATGGTAATATCAAATTAACAAATGAAAACTCTTAAGATAGCTCTATTCAAATTGCTAAAAATTAAATAAGCGCTTATATAATTGTAAATGAGTACTCCTGGAGTCCCAAAATTAGAAAAGCCGAACGTCTGGTTCTCTTTTAAATGTATAAGCTAAGATATTCAGACCTTGGCCAATTACTTTTATAGGATGTGTATTGAAAGTCATATAGGCATATGAATAGAGAAACAACGGGAAGAAGAGGAAAAAAAAAACTTTTTCCTAGGCTCCTTGGCCTACCCTGCCACCAGGGACTTCTCCTAACCTTGACTGAATTCAAGGCTCTGATTAAAACCAGTTGAGGGGAGCCGGCTGTATAGCCCAGTGGATAGGGCACCGATACACCATATGGGAGGCCCCAGGTTTGGTTCCGGGGGACCTCTCCGAGCAGGCAGACCACCTGAGAAGGCAAAACCGCCGTGGGCAGGGCAGAGATGCCGTGGGCAGGGCAAAAAGCCACCACGGGCAGGGCAAACTGCCACGGGCAGGGCAAAAGCTGCCATGGGCAGGGCGAGCCGCCTGCGAATGGAGCAAAGCCGCTCGCAAATGGAGCAAAGCCACCCGCGAACGGAGAAAAAAGCTGCCTGGGAATGGAAGCAGACCCGCCCACAAGCGAGGCAAGCCGCCTGCGCAGTGAGCTAACTTGACGCATCGCCGCAGCGGGGGAGAACAAAGCAGACATAGAAGAACACAAAAAATGAACACACAGCAAGAGCAAGCAGAAAAGGGGAGGGATATGTAACAAACAAACAAAAAAAAAACAGTTGAGGGAGATAGGGGTGAAAGGTTGGGTGCAGAAAGATGGGGGAGATGTAGGATTAACCTAGGATCCTTTCCATTAGACCTGGAGATTAAGAGTGATAGGGACAGAGGGAATATTACAGAATAAACCTTGTCTTGCATAGTTTGTCCTGTGATTCCCCACTTTAAAAAAAATTGTTAACATCCTTAGGATGAGAGTAATTAATAATCCAACTGTCAAAATTCAGTAAGTATATTAGTCAGCCAAAGGAGTGCTGTTGCAAAGTACCAGAAATCAGTTGGTTTTTATAAAGGGTATTTATTTGGTGTAGAAGCTTACAGTTACAAGGCCATAAAGAGTAAAGTACTTCCCTCGCCAAAGCCTGTTACCATATGTTGGAGCAAGATGGCAGGCAATGTCTGTGAGGGTTCATCTTCCTCCTAAATGTCTCTCTCCCCGGGACTTGATTTTTTCCAGGCGCAGCTGCTTTGGTCTCTCCACAAGGTCAGCTGTAGACTATTAGGCTCTCTCTCTTCTTGGGGCCTCTGCAGTGTCTATGGAGCCATCTGTATTCCTCTGTGTTCTTCTCCTGTGTGTTTACTTCCTGGGGCTCCAGCATCAAAACTCCAAACTCTCTCCTCTGCCATATTGCTTTCTCTGTGAGACCCTGCCCACCAAGGGAGTGGGGACTCAACATCCTACTGACGTGGCTTAATCAAAACCCCAGCCTTATCACCATCCCAGAATCCTCAGGATTGGGGAATGAATTATGGACTATATTGGACTTACTGGTATACTTACTACTATAGACATATTGTGATTCTAGCATTGGAAAAAATTACAACATTCATGTGGAGGCAGTGACCACTGGAGGCTCTGGGGGCAGGGAGAGGGAAATACAGTTGTAATACGGGGGCTTTTTTGGGACTTGGGAATCATCCTGAATGACATTGCAATGACAGATATAGGCCATTTTATATTGTCACATAACATGCAGAACTGTGTGGGAGAGAGTGTAGACTATAGTGTGAACTATGGTCCATGTTCAGTGGCAAAGCCCCAGGATGTGTTTATCAATAGCAATGAATGTGCTGCACTAATGAAGGATATTTATGTGGGAGGGTGTGGGAGATGTCTTCCTCCCGTAGCTGTCTTCCTTCTGTGTTTGTTTCTGTGTCTTCTCCTCTTCTAATAAGACGTCAGTTATAATAGGTAAGGTTCCACCCAAGTCCATATGACTTCATCTTAACTTCATTATATCTGCAAATAAACTTTTGCCAATACAATCATATTCACAAGGGAAAAAAAACAAAAAAACAAAACAATACAAAAAAAAAAACACCCAGTCTTAATTTAATCAAGTAAAAGTGAAACCTCTGAACCTAATACACTCTAATATGCCCAGAAGAACAAACCAGTTTACAAACATAATCCAATATCTATTTTTGGAATTCATAAACAATATAAAATTGCTACAGTAAGTACAGGGAAATGTCCTTGAAAATAATGGAAAGGTGTTTTCTAGATTATGCTTGAAACAAATTAAACAATTATAGTATATTCTCCAGAGACTGATAATTAGTATGTTTTTGAGGTTATTTATAATTTTAAGGTGTTATGGAAACAAAGAGGTTTTAACCTCCTATGGAGGAAAACAAAACATTTCTTATGTAGACTGTCATTATTTCAATTTTATTCTACTTGGGAGTACTCTCCCTAGGTTTATACAGATACTAACAAAATAAGTTAGCATTAAGTCTGTTAAATATTTAAAATGATGAAATTTAAGTTGGTGGTTAATGAAATTAAATTATTATTTTTATAAACTTTTAAAAAATAATTGTTTTGTAGTATATATGAAATAATTTCTGAGATATTTTTGATAACATAAAGTTTGAATTATGCAGGTGTGTAAAGTGTGCACAATATGCTTTGTTGAAGAAGGAAATGTAGTTTGTCCTAAAGTAAAATGGCTAGTTTTTTCACAAAATAAGAGACAGAAATATATAATGCAAGACTTGAGCAAATTTGGAAAGCTGTGGAAGGTTTGTGGTAGTGAATTATGCTTTGGTCAAGTTGTAGGTGGTTTGTGAAAGTGAATGCTGACTACAAGACCTTAATGGATACGGAAGGTAGTAGAAGGTTCATGGAAGTAAACTTTGTTTGTTGTAATCAGTACTGACTATAAGTGAAAAAGCTGGGGGCCGGCTGTAGCCCAATTGGTAGGGCTCTGGTTTACCACATAGGAGGTCCCGGGTTCGGTTCCCGGGGTCTCCTCGAGTGGGCAGACCGCCTTGAGAAGGCAAGCCGCCGCGGGCAGGGCAAGCCGCCGCAGACAGGGCAAGCCCCCACAAGCAGGGCAAGCCGCCGCGAGCAGGCAGGCCGCCGCGCGGTGAGCTGACTCGGCAGATCACCGCAGCAGGGGGAGACAAGCAGACACAGAAGAACGCAAAAATGAACACAGCAAGAACAAGCAGAAAGGGGGGATATATAATAAATTTTAAAAATAAATCTTTAAAAAAAAAGCTTATTTAAGCATGTAATTTTGTCTTAAGGGGAAATAGGTGGTTTTTGCAGGATATAAGGAGAAACGTGAAGAACAAAATCTAAATGAATATGAAGGGCCATAGAAAGTTTGTGGAAACAATTTTTATCTGTTGTCGTTAGTGCTAACCAAGGTTTGATAAACTTATATATCAGATGGTATGCTGACACTGAAATAAAATTTAGTTCCCTCTCTGTAGAAGTAACAAAGTTCTTAAGTAAAAAGTATAACTTTTTACTATTTGCAGTAAAAAGTTATAAAAATTTTTTCTTCTGAATAATCAATATCTAAGTATTTTATCAAAATACCTCCATTTAGAAAATATTCATAAAAGAATTAGGATCTAAATTGTAAGCTCTTAGGGCAGCCACATTTTGTTTCTGCATTAATTCTGAAAAGGCAACTCCATATAACCTCTATTAAAAAGTTAAGAAAGGGGCTGGCTCGATAGCCCAGTGGATAGGGCACCGGCATACCACATGGGAGGCCCTGGGTTCGATTCCCGGGGACCTCTCCTAGCGGGCAGACCGCCTTGAGAATGGCAAGCCGCCATGGGCGGGCTGGAGCCGCCGTGGACAGGGCAAGAAGCTGCCACGGACATGGCAAGAGCCGCCACAGGCAGGGCAGGTCGCCCAGGGATGGAGCGCAGCCAGCCACCCGCGAACTGAAAGCCGGCCGTGAACGGACGCAGAGACCGCCCACAAGCGGGGAAAGCCGCGCCTGCACAGTGACCACTCTCGGCGCGTCGCCGCAGTGGGGGGAAGGGGAGGTATGTAATAAAATAAATAAATCTTTAAAAAAAAAAAGTTAAGAAAAATCAGGTTTCCACTAAAAAGTGAATAAAACTGATAACTGGTCTAGTTAAGACTAAAGTAGATGAAAATATGAGGTAAATGGGATAAAAATACCTTATGCTTTGTGGCCTTAGGTAACAATGCCAAACTACATAATGTTTTGGACCTGGAGTAATGTTAGCTAGCCCAGGGCCTGGTTCTGATAAAAAGGAAGAGGAAGGAAAGAAGCCTCTTCCTGAATCCAGTCCTGCTGAAGGGGGCTGGACTCACTCCTAAACCTCACAGTAACCCCACCTCCTTATGAGGGTGGTACAGAGGGTGGAGAAGAAAGAGATGGCCCAGAACTACCCTTAGATCCCCAAGAAATGGCCGTCCCACCTCATACCCGGAGGGGTGCTCAATTTGGCCAGGGAACGCCTTCCTCAGCTGGGCAATTTCCATTAAGGAAGTGCCAGCCAGCATTGATAATTAAGGCCAATGACTGCTCCAGACCTCACCATTAATTATACTTTTATCAGTCAAAGTGCTCCTGATAAAAGGAGAAAACTCCCAAAATAGGTAAGGGGATTGGGCATACCTATGTCACAAACAGTAGAGATGGCCTTGAAAGTTTTTTCTATGTGGGACT
>PVKH010011406.1:0-17776 GCA_004027955.1 Chaetophractus vellerosus
CTCAGAATCCAAACTTTAGTTCTTTCCCGGGAATACCCTCTTGCCTTTAAATATTTCAGAGCAAATGGGAAACAGTTTAGATCCTGATTGTACCACTTCACTGTTCTTGAGGTTTGTCAACCTCAAACTGTGTTATCTCATATCTCACTTTTCACCATTTGTATACATGTATACATAGATAACACATGCTTATCATCTTTAAAAATTATTTATAAAATTTATATGGTAGCTAATATCATTATATCTCCTAATCATAAATTGCCTTCATATGCATACTCGGCAAGAGACATTTGCTGAAAGACCACTCAGTGCCAGGTTATAGTCTAGATACGGGGCTAGAGAAGGTAGTAAGATGGACAGTATCCCTGCTCCTACGGAGATTATACTCAAGGGGATATTGGTAATAATTATAAGTTAAAACGATGAATTTTACTACTTTGTTGTAAATTGCCAGTGAAAAAAATTGAGGTCCTTTCTTCTGTGGATACAAGATTCCAATACTGATATTACCTAAACCAACCAGGCCACACCAGACCCTACTGGGAGTCAGTGTGTAGAAGTTAAGTGAAGAGGCAACCTCCCCTCCACACAAGCTTCCAAGGGAAGTGCAGACTCTGAGTCTTATGCCCAAGACAAAATTCGCTTTCCCTCCTCCTCCACTGCATTTCCTAATAAGCATATAAAAACAGAAGACAGGTTTTATATAAATAAATAGATATTTGACCACTCTCTTCTCCAAGTGCTGAAAAATCATGTTTATTAAAATGTTTTGATTAGAAAGTAACATTATTTCAACATTAATATAATAATTGAACTATCGATTATCTGTATTCTTATTTGCTCCTATTCAGGTGCTATACCTCCCTCTCCTCTCCTTGACTGTGTGAATATATATAAATTTTTAAAATTAAATTTCTGCATGTTGAATTTTCAGTTTAAAAATATCCAAAAAGCTTCTCTTGGGATTCAGAGAGGCAACCAAGCATCAAACACTGACATTGCCTAGCTACAGGTGGTAAAGAAAACTTCTCAAAAGGATGTTGGCCTAAGCCTTCCTTTCAAAACTCAGTTAAAATGCTGATGGACAGTTTTCATTATAGGCAAAGCAAAAGCATGATGGGATTGCAGTTTTTATGGCTTTGTGAATTCATGTGAATTTCAATTGTCTTTCAGGCCCAAACTTTAGAAAACTTTGCTCCTGTTTCATCACAACACTTGAGCTTTCAAATTCAATACAACTAAATATAAATGTAAATGTAGGGTGGAACTGTCCTCCATTAACATAAAATACTTTTCATTTGGTTTCCAGATGAGTCTGTGGATATATAGCAGTTTTTGGATTTTGTTGCAAGTGTTGGAGCAAGGGGTTGATTGATTGGTATAAACACGTAGCAATGGCAACAGCTGCTTAAAAAAAGCAAAAAAGGGAAAGAAATGATTTAAAATAAACAGTAGTTACATTTATGACTACATACTGCCTGGATATTTTTAATTTTCCATGCCTTTGCTAAAAATGAAACACTGCACAGATAGCAATAAAATAACTGGATTTTAAATTCAAGTGTTCATGTCTCAAAAGCATGAGCCAATTTTTTAGACCTTTAAAATTTTTTTTCAGTATCTTTATTGAATTATACTTAATTTTCCATTGAATCTTCTAATATTTATTTTGATTTTGAAATTGTAGTAAGTTTATAGCAAATTGTTTATTTTCCACATAGCGTTCTTCAATTATAGCATTTATAAAGTAGATAATATAAATGAAAAAATGGAAAGTATTTCCTTCATTATCATTAATATCATATTCTTATTTTTTCTGGTCAACGATGTCATGAGTCATATAATAGCTGACATCTGAGGAGGCATTTTGGTTTTTCCAAAATTCTCAAATATTGTTAGCTGCATCTTTGAGAGCTCTCCCTATTACATGACAATCTTGTTCCCAGACGCATTTAGGTTTAAACTGTCTAATATGTCACAGGAGTTAGCTTTATCTAACTTTGGGATTGCTAAAGCAATAATTTTCTTTAACATATTTTTAATGGGCATTTTCTGGTAACTTTGTTCACAAGATAAGAGATTATGAGAACTAGGATGTATATTAGAGACCGCATGGTCCAAACTTACTTTATTCTGATGTTAGTTGCACAGACTGGAGAGGGTAAGGGGGTTTCCCATGATTCCAGAACCAGCGAGTCAAGGAGGCCAGACTAGAACTGATGTTTAAGACTCAGTGACCAGCAATCTTTTTTTTTTTTTTAACTATGTTTTTCAGGGTATGATATCCTGAAATTTTTCTCTGGACTCAAAAGTGAAAGATATTATTTCTTCTTCTTAAGATGTTACTCAAGCGTACACATTTGTGGCCTTGAGCATGCAGACAAAAGTAAACCAGGTCTTAGAATTTAGGTCTTTATTATCTCATCCCTGTCCCATCTTCTCCCTGGGAGAGAAGTTGGCATTATTCTTACTGTGCTACTGATGAGGAAATAGAGGTACAAAGAAAAGAGGTAAGAAGCATAATAAGGCATTTGCTTCTGATTGAAGAATATGTATTGTTTCAAAAGATCTTTTATAAATCTTTTGTTTGCAACTCAGAGTTCATTTCACCATAAAAGGTGTATGCATAATGGCCCAGTTTCTGGGTAAAAATGACCAGCAAACCTATTTAATATATTTTATATATAGAATGTTGCTATGGGGGCCGGCTGGATAGCCCAGTGGATAGGGCGCCGGCATACCACATGGGAGGCCCCGGGTTCGGTTCCTGGGGACCTCTCCTAGCGGGCAGACCGCCTTGAGAATGGCAAGCCGCCATGGGCGGGCCAGAGCCGCCGTGGGCAGGGCAAAAAGCTGCCACGGACAGGGCAGGTCGCCTGCGAATGGAGCGCAGCCAGCCACCCGCGAACTGAAAGCCGGCCGTGAATGGAAGCAGACGCCGCCCACAAGCGGGAAAAGCCGCGCCTGCGCAGTGACCAGTCTCGGCGCGTCGCCACAGCGGGGGGGGGAGGGGAGATATGTAATAAAATAAATAAATCTTTAAAAAAAAAAAAGAATGTAGCTCTGAATGAAGATATATATATATATGTATATATCTATATATATATATCTTTATAGGTACAATGAAACTTCTATGGGGAAAATGGATTTAGAATTTCATAGAATTTCATAAAATCCTATTGTAATGAGAATCTTCAAACCCATGGCTAGCTCCTGGATCTGGGAACACATCCATTCTCTGGCTCCTCTTGCCCTGGAACATTAAATGAGAGGAAAACTATATGCAAAATTTTGCTTTGTAATTATCTATAAAATATTTTATTCTGCACTGACAATTGAGCAGTTTTCCTTAAAGGAATCTTTGATACCATTCATCCGGAGGTTATCAAATAAATGAACACAAGTGACTTTGCATTTGTGTTCATTTATTTGATAAATGCTGAGATGCACAGAATATTGCTCATAAGGCTAAAATGAGATACAATATAGTCATTAATATAGTAATTAGCATATATCTTTTCCCCAAACTTTTTGACCTTTATCAGGTATGGTGGCTTAGGCCTGACCACAACACATTTGGAGCCAAAGGATGAACAGTGTAAGGGGAAAGGATGGAGGTTTCCGTTCAGGTCTGATAAGAAGAAAGAGGGGTTATGCCACTTGTGGTTTAAAGGCTCAGGCAGAGATATATCCAGGCTTTGAAAATTCTGAAGGTTATATATTGTAGTGGGCTTTTTTTAAAAAATTCAAATTTATGAATATAAAATTAGGTGAGAAAGTAAATAAAATCCACCTTCAGATTTTGAGAACTGACAAATATCATAAATATCACAAAGTCCAGAAAAAATAAAATTTTATTAACTTTCTAGCACATCTTTTAAGACCTCCTTTTTATATTTGCATATATTCTTTGATTGCCTATTCATCTGAAAATAATTTTATATCACTTTAATAACAAGAATAGAAGGATAATTTATTATTTCCTCTATTCTGATTGAAAAAACTATTTGTATTATTGTTATTTTGAGTGCATAAAGATATGATTTCATGTACAGATGTGTTTGTTGTTTATAATGCTGTGACAGATTTGTGACCTCAAACACAGAGATTCTATACATTCTATTCATGGAATTCTCATAAAAATGTGCTGTACATTTGGACTTGTATATGATGCATAATTAAATATAGTCCTGACAGGCTGGAATTTCCATTTTGACTAGGTGTTCTGATTATAATTTTACATGTGTTTGTTAGAAAAATTTCCACAGACTGGCTTCTGACATATGCATTTCAGATCTTCTTTATCCTCTATTGATCACTTACTTCTGACACTCAGGGAAGCATTCATTTAGCAATATATCCAATGACCCAAAATTTTGGGTCAGGTGCTAGGGAATCAATACAAGAGTTAAAAAGAGTATTCCTGGTAGCCATTCCTACAATGGGATCATTAGTAACAACTTATCACAGATGTAAATGACATTGAAAATTCATAAATATATTCCACTAAACTCAGATTAAATATAAATCCAACTGAACATCCCTTTAGCTGGATTCACAAAATAGCCATGGTTAATACAAACTATCCCAAAAGATGGGATCATTTGATGGGGGAAATTCAGAGTGGAGAGAAATAGTCGTTTTAATCGACTGTGCTTAAATTACCTTAGTTTTGCAAAGTTTACAAGAACATCTCACCATTTTATCACATTTGTAGCCTGTGCACATGAGTGAACTTGAGACTGAAATTATGGTAAATCTTTCTCTGGACTCAACATATTTTCTATAAAACCGTCAAACAACATATTTTTTATTCAACCTTCTGTCACTGCTCTCCACATGCCAACCACCTCCAGGAGTGGCGCTGCCTACTGTTTACCTTTCAATTTTTAGAATCTGATGTTTCTATCCAGAGTTTCCCTTCTGCAAAATAGAACAGTCTCATAACTTCACCTTCATCCTTTTGGTCTTCTAATATGCAAGGCCATTAAGAGGTCTAAGTTTTTTTAAATTTTCTTTCATTGGGGCCGGCTGGATAGCCCAGTGGATAGGGCGCCGGCATACCACATGGGAGGCCCCGGGTTCGGTTCCCGGGGACCTCTCCTAGCGGGCAGACCGCCTTGAGAATGGCAAGCCGCGATGGGCGGGCCAGAGCCGCCGTGGGCAGGGCAAAAAGCTGCCACGGACAGGGCAAAGCAGCCACGGGCAGGGCAGGTCGCCCGCGAATGGAGCGCAGCCAGCCACCCGCGAACTGAAAGCTGGCCGTGAATAGAAGCAGAAGCTGCCCACAAGCGGGGAAAGCCGCGCCTGCGCAGTGACCAGTCTCGGTGGGTCGCCGCAGCGGGGGGGAGGGGAGATATGTAATAAAATAAATAAATCTTTAAAAAAAAAATAAAAATAAATAAATTTTCTTTCATTATGTAAGTAATTCAATATTAATGTAGAAGAGTGTGAAGGCTTAGGTAATGAAAAAGAAATAAATATTAATGCAGTTTCCTACAGTAAAATTTCCTACAATTATATAAATGTTCTATATCTGTACTGTCAATTACAGTGATTATTAGCAACATGTGGCTTTTGAGCTCTTGAAATTAGACACATATTGCTATTGGTTACTGTATTGAACAGCTCAGAGCTAATATACCATCCTAGATATATATCAAAGGTTAACATTGTATAGACAAATCGATAGATATATAGGTAGACAATTTGCTATATATGCATGTACAAATATTAATGATAGGAATTTTATAAGCCACCAAATTGTGCAAATGATTCTATAACCTGATTTTTAAATTAAAAAATATAATGAAAATGAATATTTTCCTTTTCATTAAAAATAAATCATGTTTAATGGTTCCACATTATTTCATGGATAAATGTATCA
The DNA here is from genome assembly GCA_004027955.1 of Chaetophractus vellerosus. Classification (NCBI taxonomy): domain Eukaryota; kingdom Metazoa; phylum Chordata; class Mammalia; order Cingulata; family Chlamyphoridae; genus Chaetophractus; species Chaetophractus vellerosus. Next base: position 5,888 of record PVKH010011406.1, read on the forward strand.
CAATTTGCTTAACCAATTCCCTAGTTAACTTTTGTTCCCAATATATTACTATTATATATTATTTTCTGATTTATAAACATCACTGTCCTTAAATCTTAGTACACTTTCCAAGTATTTCTTAGGAAGTATTTCTCCTAGATAAATGGCTATTTTTTTCCCCAAAATAATACATATACCCAAATTACCTCCAGAAAGGATATTCCAGTTAACATAGTAGGAAACAGAACTGGGACACTGAGATAGGTCTTTGGTTTTCCTTCCCCTTTCATCTTCTCAGGACCAGTCTTGCTATCACAGATACGGTCATTAGTCAATAATTGGAAGAGATGAGAGCCTGAGTCTGAGGTGACAGAAAGGATGGCTGCATACCATAAACACCATATAGTAAACTCAGATTAAAATGAGCATTATGAAAACATCATGTATGAATGTGTGTGGGGCACAGTGCAGGTAACAGTTACTGGTTACTATATGCTAGGAAACAGAAGATATATTAGACTATATTAGAAAAGTAGCACCCAAATAGTTATTTATAAAAATTACCTGGAGAGATTCTATATTTCAGATCTTTAGAATGGCAAGAAGGAAACTATAAGGATGCCTTCATTCATATAATGAATGAAGACTATATCTGGTCTTTTTCTAGATTTAACATAAACTAAACAAAATCTAAAATGTTTAGCGATATGTTGATATCAACTTCCAACTCCTTCTCTCTGGGAATTTGAAAAACTCTTACCCTAGGTCTTTAGGGAAATTCAGGAAAAGCTTTCTCGTTTTGACATTTGCTTTCTTTCTTCTTTCCCCTCCTTCCTTTCTTCTTCCATTCCTCCATTTTTCTTCTTTTCTTCTTTCTCTTTTTTAACTTTTTTATATAAGAACATCAGAAATGTACAATCACTTTAATCATTCTCTTGAGTTCATCATACACCATTATCATTCTTCCATGCATTGTCTTCTTTTAATACTAGGCAATTTTTATTTGTTTTTAAATAATATAATAAAATAATGAAGATTTAACTGAAGATCTAAATAAAAAACAGAAAGTCACACAACCTCAGAGCTTCTTCACTATTCCAATTTCCAGCTTCCCCTCAGAGATCAGCACTATCCTGAATTTTGTGTTCACCATTCTCTTGAATGCCTTTGAATGCTAAAGAATATATTGTTAGTTTCACTTGTTTTTTGAGTTTTAAAAAGGGTGTCAGCCTGTTGTAGTCCTTTGGGACTCTTCCCTTATTAATTTATTTTTACTCAGCTTTATTTACTAAAATTACTCCATGTTATTGCATGCTACAACAGTCATCGAAGGGAATGGTTCACAGCTGAAGTCGATTCTGTTTGTCTGAGGACTCCGCATAGAGAAACTTAGACTAACTTGCTTATACAGCTCTTGTGCATTTCTGTCTTTGCCCCTGTCCTTTCTTCAGTGACTTTGTTTTCTCATCTTGTTGTGGCAGTGAGATGTACTGAATTCTTCTCTTTTGGGAAGAAGGAGTATCAGCTGAGAATTCTCTTCCTCTTTAAAAATAACAGGCACTCTATTATTACCTTGCTGTGTAATATAGAATGCAGCACGCTTTTCTAGCTGCAGCAGCTAGGATTTTTACTCTTTAACCATTTTCCATACATTATGTTTTATAAGCTACAGTGCACCCTTCAATTCTATTGGGGAGGGTAAGTTAAGATAAGGGAGTGAATACATAACCTGTATTCCTGGAAGGGAAAGAGAAACTCCTATTCTGAAACAGCTAATCATTATTCATAGGTTACTATTCATTTATAAAAGTTATTTAAGTTGGTTAAGAATAATTTGGAGACTTAGAGTAAGTTCCCAGGATTTTGGAACTAGCAGCTTCCTGGCCTTATTAACTATGCCGATAATTTATTTGCTTTGGTTTTAGCAGTGGCTTGCTTTAACTGAACATCATGACTAATGATTTCATCCTCAAACGCTGTCTGTTAGCTATTCAACTGTAGTTGCATTGGATGAAGGAAGTAGTGTTTAAACCCACATGTAAAATTTCAGATTCATGAATGCCGAGTAAGTTATACCCTTTCAACCTCTGTTGGATGGTGCATTGTGGAAAATTAATTTTTCTTGTTAACTCGGTTGCTCTATTGCAATAGACTATAACAAAGACAAACATGTTAACAAAGACAAGTCCATTACTTCTTTTTACAGTATTAATTGAATGCCGCTGTGTGCCAAGTCCTCTGTTGGGCAATAGTGATATAATGATGAACAAGATTGAGATATTCTCTCCCTACCTTGATCTCATATTCTTTCAGGGAAGACAGACAATTAAATAAGCAATACCAATTTAAAAAACTCTATGATAAGTTAAATAATATGCAAGATCCAACTAGGGTTGATGAGTCATATGAAATTCAAGAATGCCTTAGCAGAATGAGGAATTTGTCACCATACACATGTAAAGGGAAATGAGAGGCATCTCTACTCACCTCAAATAAAAAATCAATGCTCCTTCTCCTACTGCCCTTCAACTTGAAACTGCCAAAGTTTTTATAAATCAATAGACATTCATGAGTAGGCATTTTGATTGGAATTCACTCTCAAAAGAGCAGGCGAGAGAGACAGACAGTCCTCAGGAACAGTTAGCAGTTAAGGAAGGATACAAAACAGGGTCTAAATTTAGACACCAGGAACTAGATTATAACCAATCGGGAACAATAGAAATTGGAATTCAGAAAGACTTAATGACCATCTAAAGTGGAGAACTTGGCAAAGCTTTGTCCAAGAGTGGGTACATGTGAGGGCTGTTGGGCCCCCTTCCTCATTTTTTGCTAAGAACCCCTTCGTCTACAGCCTGAATTTCACAGCAGTGAACAACTGTTGTAAACCCAGAGTAGTAGCATCTTTGGCAGTAATGCTTGCAAAAATAGCAGGGAAATAGCAGGAGGCCTGAGGAGAGCACCCTAGGGGGCTGAAATGCAAAGTTTCCTGCACTTATAAAATAATGGAATGAAATTCCACTCAGCCACCTGTTGTGCGAAATGAGGTCCCCTAAGGGACAAAATCCCCACAACAACCTGGTCCTTTCAAGCCTTGGCACTCCTGCCCACCTGGCCTTTGGGCTTCATTTCTTTTTATTTTTTTTACCTTACAGAAATAAAATTCAAGTACTTTAAATAGTCCTCCAATAATTAATGTGCTTCTCTATTTAAAAGCATATCTGCAAATGCAGGGAGTATTCATAAAATTTCAGTATTTTCTGATACAGCATCTTCTACTCTGTCCCTGTTATCTTCCTTCAAGTCCCTTGTCAGAGAGGTGCTTGAGTGACACTGATAAGTTGAAAGAATGTTTTAGGAAGGGAAGAAAGAAAAATAATATGTAAAATTCTCCTCTAACAGCACCATATTTCACCATGCTTGCAGACTTCATAAATCAGATTCCGTAAGGAGGGTTGAGGACACATGCTGTGTGAACCACTCCTGAGAAGTAAGTATGAAGTTCATGTCCAAGAACTGAAGGGTTATGATCATAAACTGAAAATTCCTGAGTTAATCAGAAGCAAATTTTAAGTCTGGGTAAGGATGGAAGGATGATGATCTCTCTCTTTGTATTTGGTATATTTTCAATATTCTATAAATGTTCATTGTCACTATATATACATTTTTTCTGGAAATAATACAATTTCAGAGAGAAATACAAACTATCATATAATCTGTAGGACATCATTCTAAAAAATCCCTAGCAAGTCATAGAAATATCTTCTATATTAAACTTGACTATGTCTTTGTGTTTGTGCCTGGTTAGAAACATGATCCTATTGAAGCTGGTTTGTAAAATAGGGAATAAATAGATGGATCTGGAACCTGGCAAGAAGTCCACATGGGCATTGATACCCCCACGATGGCTGCTGGAAGACTGTCATGAGATTTCTGCCATCTGGAATGAGATTCCCGGAGATTCCTAGGAGAAGCCCTGGACATTCTCCAGGGACATTATCATTGGGCCCTCCCACGGGGTTAATGGGTGGGGTAATCAATCAAAACAGCAAACAGCTGGAACTCCTCCCATGCCATTAGTAAAGGGGTGCAATAATTAATAGTTTTAAAAGCAGGCGCAAAGGTCAAATAACACTATCTCTCATTCCTTTTGGCTTCTGTGCTCTGCTCTCACCATGTCCTACCACATGGATCAACACACAAGTAAAACCTGGGCCTTCATGATCTATAATGGGAAATTGTAGTCTATAAACCAGCCCTCTTTATCACTTTTCAGCCCCTTCCTCTCTCTGGGACCCATAATCTGTTATTTTCTCCCACTTCTCTTTCCTCTCTACCTTAATAAATTACTGGCCTAACTAACCCGATGTGTTCTTGAAATTCATTTCTGCAGCATAAGTCAAGAATCTAGACAAAATCTGATAACACTATGAGGAAAATCTGGGGAAAAACTGAACATTGGTTTCCTAAAGGTTATTTCATTTTACATTACATATTAGCCCCTTTTATCTGTCTTTCCACCATCTGAAAGCCAAATGTATAATATTTTTATACATTTGTTCTGGTTGAGGTTTATTCACAAATGCTTTCCTAAGCTTGCCCTGGAGGAGTTCCTTTGTAATGAAGTTTGAAGAAATTCTACTAGGGTATTGATAAAAACTTTCCAAGGAATAACAAATTAAGGCTTTGGCACTCTGCCCCTGGGAAGCTACATTTATACCTTGATTGGCTAGTAGTAAGAGGTTCAGGAAATTTTGGCGGTGTTAGTTTAGTATATACTGGTTGGCTTAGGCACTAGGCAATTAGGAAGTATGGACAAGCTTTTTTCAACAGAGTTCCAGGACAGCAATAGAAAAGCAAAGGGGCTACAGATCATGGCAAATGAGCTCTACCATAAAGACGAGGGATGCACAGAGTGGCTTTTTATACTACTCTTATATCTAGGTATTTATACAGCATTTTTCATTCCAGTATCTCAAAACACTTTCCAGCATGCTTACCAACTGGAAGGAGGTTACTTTCCTGCTAAAGATATCAGGATAACTCATTGAGTTCATAACTCATGCAAGGTCATTTAGTATTATGTTGTAAAGGTTTAGGGCACAGATTTAGTATACTTTCCAGGTATGGCATTGGCTAAAATCCTACCATTCCAAATTCCCCCACACTCCCAATCTACTATCTTCTTAATGGGAGAGCCAGGAAGAGACTCATATGGGACTTCTGGAATTTCTTCTGGATGGGAATAGGGATATTGAAAGCTATAGGAGAAAGACAATAACTAGGGATGTTTCTTCCTTATTATTTAAAACTATGTAACCTAGTGTAATCAAGATATTCAATGTGGAGGAAACAACAATCTTGGATGAGAAACTCAAATTTAACTGGATTATTAAATGTCTTGGAGCTGTAGTAAATGGAATAAATCATTTATGCAATCTTCTTCATAACATCTCTTTGATACTAACCTCTACTATGTAATAACACTTCACAACACTTAAAACAAAACAAAGCAAAAAAACACAAAAAATGCCATGTGACTTTGATTTGTTATTCTTGCTTATGCTTTTCTCTTCTAACGTAAGGAGTTTTCCTGAGGTATATCAGTCTAAATGGTTCTCTTCTGATGAATGTATATTTTTGAAAATGTGTTGAACTTCTAAGATAATAAGGCTGGGAGCAATATTCCTTGTTTTCAGTTTTCACGATGTGTGGAATAACTTCAAATCATAATGACACAGATTGTCTCATTTTTTTACCTCTGAAATTTTCAAAGGTGCCCAGAGGCTAATAAATGATGGGTGAATCTCATAAATGTAATAAATACATAATAACTAACTAAATAAATAATAGCTCTATAGCTTTGTTATTGACTTTCATGAGAGATACCTTTGTATAGGAAGAAGAGAAACACGTTGACAGTTTTTAAAGGGCTTTATAAAAAGATCCATTTAAATATAATATATTGCTATTATTCTAGAGGCAAAACTCCCCTATAAGTAAAGGGCCTGACAGCATTTCTACTGGAAGTTTTTATTTTAAGGGTGTGTAACTCAACCCTAAATTGTGCTGTCATCTGAAATATGGCATACAAAGTTTCAGTGTCATTGCCATCTTTTTTTCAACATTTGGAACCACAAAAACCCACTTCTTTTAAAACATGTGGACATTAATCTAAAATAGAAGTCAGTAATTGCCAATGCTATCAAATTTTATTCCATCTGAATAAGATGATATTTCCTAAGAAATCAAGGCTGCCAACACTAAGGAGCGTACATAAATAGATTTTTGTGATTCTGCTTTATGTCAGTGTTTTGGTCAAATATAATGTGTAGGTGGATGCTGTAATACTGGCTTCCAAGTCATTTGGAGGAAAATAATTATGCCTGGGGCACTGGAAAAATTTCAATTTTGAACTGGAGATGTGAAAGTATTAACAATCACGCCTACTGAGATGAACTGTCTACTGGTGACATTTAAAACTAGCCTATTCATTCCTATTCTTTATGGGCTAGATGTCTATTTCAGGAATTTATGGCAAACATCTGATCCAAAAGTAGTTATATTCTTGACAACAAAAAGTGATAAAGAAGCTGTAGAGAGCAATGAAAATTGATGGGGATAGAGAGTGATAAACAACAAAAGAGAGCCATTAAGGGCCAAATGATTGGTAAAGCCTGAGGAGAAGGGATTGAGCGGTAAATTAGAGTGCAGGTTGGTCATTTCACAGGTGCAATCAGTCAGTTCTTACCTGTTGTCTCACGTTTGTGCTGGGTTGAAATCGGAAGGTAACTTATTAGATTTTGTTTCTGATGTCATTTTGCAGTTGTGAAAGGGAAGGACCGTGACTCCTGTTTTTAGGGATCTTAATGTAATCTAATAAAAACAGCAAATTAAGCTCACAGAGGATTCCTTACGAGGATTGAGCAGGAAAAAAGTGAATAAAAAGTTAAATGAAAGTTTCCTGATGGAATGTGATGCGTTATGACTTTTATAAAGGTAGTGTGATATCCTAGTCAGATAGAATTAGGGGCTCATATTTAGTTGTTTCTTTTTCAACAGGAGGCTTAAACACAAGACTTTGGTGACATTTAAGAATATGCTTCCCTTTTTCCTCAGCAAACAAAAATAAAGGCATGATCGTATTTGCTTGTCATTATCACCACAATATAAATATAAACCAGAGAAAATTCGAGTATGTTCTATTTTCAGGAGCAAGTAGAGGGCATGACTACTGTCATCCCAGGTGTTTTATGTATGTTAATTTATTTTATTGTCCATAAACCGTTAATCCCATGAAGACATTATTTTCCCTCTGTATAGATAAGGAAGCTAAAGCTAAGAATGATCAAAGTTGCCTACCAATTTCACGTAACTAGTAAGTAGTAGGTGTCTTTTTGGTTTCAAAGTTCATTCGCTTTCAATGAAATCACATTATACCGTATTATATAGATAGTATCAACCTGAGGTGTTATTTTTAGGATTATCAAATTTTCCTGAAAAAATAAAATATGTTGATATTTATTCCAGCAATTATCTGTTAACATCTGCAAACAATTGTATAGCACTTACATACTTACAAAATGGTTTTATAAACATTATCCAATTTGACACTCATGCCATTCTTGTTGGTTTACAGATGGAATTGTTAACATTTCAGGGCATGAAGTTTGTCTTCTACTTTTTTTTATGTTGCACTCCTCCAACTCCTGGCAAATTGCAAGGTTGAAATAAGTTCTCAAGGAATGCTTGTGAAAAGATGTTACTATCCTCTGATAGTCCGCAGGAAGTAATAGATGTTAATGTAGCTTCTTTTGTACCTACAAGTAAGTATCAGCTCTCTGTTGTATTTTACTGTCAGATGCTGATGACACCTGCATTTTGTGGGGGGACTTGTCTTTGAACTAACTTGTCTCTCCGTGCAGGATGTTAATATTGTCTACTGGCTTCTCTTGCACACTGATGACAGGATGAGGTAGTGTACAGGCACAAAACTCTTTTGCCCAAAGACTATGAATTTGGATGTTAAGTACAAAGAAGGGGATGTCAAGAGACACAGCACACTTTCACTCAGATGAAAGTGGCTTTATGACAGATGTAGAGTTAAAAATGTTTCCTGGACTGTGAAGCACTTGCCCTATCCTCTAGAAATCCTCTTTTCAGTGGGGAGTCTTAGAAATACGGATGGATATAAGGGCAGTGCCAGGAGAAGATGGATGTCAAACATAGCAACTTAGATCTGGAATTAGGGACCAGACTTTTGGCTCCCCATTACCTATTAGCCTCTGTTCTGAGCAGGTCTTCTTTGACTCTGTTGTGTAGTTTTCTGTGTATAAGCCCTTTAAATTCTTAGTTAAATGTATCCCCAGATATTTGATTCTTTTAGTTGCTGGTGTAAATGGAATTTTTCTTGACTCCCTCCTCAGATTCCTCATTACTAGTGATAGAAATGCTACTGATAGTGTGTTGATCTTATAACCTGCCACTTTGCTGAACTCATTTATGAGCTCTACTAGCTTTGTTGTAGGTTTTTGGGGACTTCTATATTTAGGATCATGTCATCTGGAAATAAAGTTTTATTTCTTCCTTCCAAATTTGGATGCTTTTTGTTTCTTTTTTCTTGCCTAAATACTTTAGCAAGAACTATTAACACAATGTTGAATAAGAGTGGTGACAGTGGGCACCATTGCCTTGTTGCATATCTTAGAGGGAAAAGTTTCATCTTTCACCATTGAGTATGATGTTAGTTGTGGATTTTTCATATATACCTTTTATCATGCTGAGGAATTTCCCTTCTATTCCCATTTTTTGAAGGGTGTTATCAAGAAAGGATATTGGATTTTGTTGAATACCTTTGCTGCATTGTAGAGATGACCTGTGATTTTTGCCTTCAATTTGTTAATGTGGTGTATTATGTTAATTGTTTTCTTGTTTTCCTTGCATTGCTGGGATAAAACCTACTTGATCACAGTATATGATTCACTTAATGTGTTGTTGGATTCAATTTCCAAGTACTTTGGTAAAGATTTTTGCATCCAAATTTCGTAAGAGAGATTGGTCTGTAATTTTCTTTTCTTGTAGCATCTATTTGTGGTTTTGGTATTAGGGTGATGTTGGCTTAATCGAATGAGTTAGGTAATGTTCCACCTGTTCAATTTTTTGGAAGAGTTTGAGCAGGATTTTATTAGTCCTTTTTAGAATGATTGGTAGAATTCACCTGTGAAGCCATCTGGTCCTGAGCTTTTCTTTGTGGGGAGGTTTTTGAAGACTAATTCAATCTCTTTATTTGTGATTGGTCTATTAAGGTCTTCTTTCCTTCTGGAGTCAGTGTAATTTGATCATGTGGTACTAGAACTTCATCCATTTCATATAAGTTGTCTAATTTGTTGCCATACACTCATTCCTAGTATCCTCTTATGGTCCATTTTATTTCTGTGTGGTCAGTGGTGATATCTGTTCTCTTGTTTCTGATTTTATTTATCTGCATCTTGTCTCTTCTTTGCTTTGTTATTCTAGCTAAGGGTTTGCCAATTTTATTAAGCTTTGGAAGGACAAGCTTTTGGTTTTGTTAATTTTATCTGATATTAGTATAGCTGCCCTGGCTCTTTTTTGGTTACTGTGTGTGTAGAATATAATTTTCTAACCTTTCACTTTCAACCTATTTGTGTCCTTGGGCCTAAGGTGAGTCTCCTGTAGACAAATTATAGATGGATTATATATCTTTGTTCATTCTGCCAGTGTCTGTCTCTTAATTTGGGTGTTTAATCCATTAACATTCAAAGTTATTACTGTAAAGGCATTACTTAATTCAACCATTTTATCCTTAGGCTTTTATATGTCACATATTATTTTTGTCTCTCTTTTTATGCTTTTAGTTATCCTTACTAGTAATCTTCATTTTTATAGTCTCCTCCAAACTTGTTTTATCTTTTTCTTTCAAGTTGCAAAATTCCCTTTAGTATTTCTTATAGGGTAGGTCTCTCATTGACAAATTCTCTCATTTTTTGCTTATCTTTGAATATTTTAATCTTTCCCTCATTTTTTAAGGACAGCTTTGCCAGATACAGAATTCTTGGCTGGCAGTTTTTCTCTTTCAGCACCTTAAATATGTCATATCACTGCCTTCTTGCCTCTGGTTTCTCCTGAGAAATCAGCACTTACTTTTACCAATATCCCTTGTATGTGATGGATCACCTTTCTCTTGTTGCTTTCAGGAGACTTTATTTATCTTTGGCATTTGACAATATGATTATCATGTGCCTCAGAGTAGTTCTGTTAGGATTTATTCTGTTTGGAGTTTACTGTGCTTACTGGGCGTGTACATCATTGTCCCTCATAAGAGTTGGAAAATTTTTGGCTATTATTTCCTCAAACACTCTTTCTGCCCCCTTTCCCTTCTCCTCTTCCTCTGGGACACCTATAATACATGTTTGTACATCTCATGATTTCATTCAATTCCCTGAGTCCCTGCTTGATTTCTTTTTCCATTTTTTTCTCTATCAGTTCTATCTGTGCAATTTCAGATGTCCTATCTTCTAATTTGCTAATTCTTTCCTTTGCCTGTTCAAATGTGCTATTGTGTGATTCTAGTGTATTTTTATACATAAAATTTTATTGAAGTATATCATTCATGAACATATGCAAACAATAACTGCATAGTAAAAGTTGTGAATCTATAAAACAAACATGCATATCATCATATAAGGTTGCCATACATCTTCCGACCACCAACAACTTGCATTGTTGTGAAACATTTGTTACAAACTATGAAAGAGCATAATCAAAATATTACTAACTATAGTCCATACCTTACATTTGGTGTATTTTCCCCCAATCTACCCAATTAGTAACATCCTATATTAGTATTATATATTTATTATTATTCATGAGAGAACATTCTCATGTTTGTCCTGTTAACCACAATCCCTCTTCCAACACTATATTCCCTGTGTTATACAATCCTATGCTTTATACAATCCAAACTGTACACTCAGTGGCGCTCAATTTTATCAAAGAGGTGTATTGTCATCACTTCAGTCAATTTTAAAATGTTTTCAGGGGCCGGCTGGATAGCCCAGTGGATAGGGTGCCGGCATACCACATGGGAGGCCCTGGGTTCGGTTCCCGGGGACCTCTCCTAGCGGGCAGACCGCCTTGAGAATGGCAAGCCGCCATGGGCGGGCCAGATTCGCCGTGGGCAGGGCAAAAAGCTGCCATGGACAGGGCAAAAGCCGCCACGGACAGGGCAAAAGCCGCCACGGACAGGGCAGGTAGCCCGCGAATGGAGTGCAGCCAGCCACCCGCGAACTGAAAGCCAGCCGTGAATGGAAGCAGAAGCCGCCCACAAGCGGGGAAAGCCGCGCCTGTGCAGTGACCAGTCTCGGCGTGTCGCCCCAGCGGAGGGGGAGGGGAGATATGTAATAAAATAAATAAATCTTTAAAAAAAAAAAAAAGTTTTCAATACTCCAAAAAGAAAAATCCCTTCTATTGTGCCTTTCATTATCATAAATTCTTTTATTTTTTATGTATGTTTTCAATTTATTCTGTATGCTTCCCCATTGTCTTCTTAATATACTTTATCTTTTCCTTCCTTTCCTTGAGTTGATTTAGGAGAGGTGTGTGGACGTCTTTGATGAGTTGTTCTAAATTCTGCATCTCCCCTCATTTTTAATTTGTTCCTTTGATTGGACCATATATTCCTGTTTCTTAGTATGGCTTATAATTTTTTGCTGGTGTCTAGACATCTGAATATTTAGATGAGTTTCCTCTAACGGTCAGTTTCTCTCTTTCCTCTAGGGTTTTATTGTTGTTTGGCTTTGCCTTAAGTCTCTTTTTTGACTCTTGGTTCAGCTTATTCTAAATGCTGAATTACCCATGTTTGATTGAAACCAGGCCAGGGACCCACAAAAAGGG
>PVKH010011408.1:0-17575 GCA_004027955.1 Chaetophractus vellerosus
ATTTTCTTCTTCTCAAATTTAATGTTTGTTGAGGAAATGGTTTTATTTTAGCCTTTCTGATTGATATGTTTTCTTAAAGTTCATGATCCATATTTTTTCTAACCCCTATCTCCTATTAAAGTGAAATCAGTTACACTATACAAAACCAGTTTAATGATCCTGAAATATTAGTTAACAGAAATACATGTTGCAGTGCAGATTGATTGAAATAGCTAAACTCCAAATATTTGTTACATTTTTCCAAATCCTTAGAGTGATATGGAGAATTTCTCTAGTGAGACATGGTTTGCTAAAAAACATGCCTTCATTTGTAAACAAATTTCTTGGTCTACAGAAAAGATAAGCCATAAAGCATTTCCAGAAGTTTATATTGTCAAGTGTTAGAGGAGAATTTAAGTTAAACATTATTTCATTGACATATCCATTAGCAGAATGTAGTGGCAAACATGAATCATTTTGGTTCCTTAAAGCATAGATTATTGGTATTCACTGGATTTCTTCCTAATAGAATCCTATTTAATATATATATATTTATTTACTGTCATATATATAAGTTAAAGAAGAAATATTGAGCTTCTGGTTTAGGGCTATTCATTTCTTAATGCTGTGATAAAATAATTGATTTTATAACTTTATATTATTTGTTTTAAAGTAAATGTAAATGTGATATCTTATTTTTATGCAGACTTCACATATCATCCAAATTAATTTAATATATATATATCAATGTACCTCAGAATTAATCACTCTGCAAAGACACCATATTCATGAAGTTTAATAAGATAAGCCTGAAAATTTTGGTCATTATTAGTTATTATTTGGTTTGGAAAAAATGCAATCAACAGGTATTAAATCAGACATTGTAATAAAGGGTTATAGAGGTAGACACTATTCCTCTACCACTGTTGTCCTTTCTCGGTCATGTCCGTGAAGTGAAGGTTGAAGTTGCTGAAAATTTTCCTTTGTGTGCTGGTCAAGATATATTAAGTAATAGATTCCTTTAGTCGACTATGTACTGACACATTTTTTAAAGTTTACATTTATGCAATCTAAACATTCTTTGAAAATAAAAAAATAATAATTAAAAAATAAACCAATGATATTCAAAGACATAGCTTATTGCAAAGAAAACCAAACAGAATTTTAATAAATACATATTCTAGACACATTGATTTCAAAGAAATTTAAATCTTGATACAGTAATTTATAAGAATATTATTTATGATAGGATAAACATTTTATTTGAATTAAGGATGTAGATGAAAATATACATATTTAAATTATTTGAATAAGTTAATAAACAGTGATGAACTTGAGAGAATTCATTAAAATTTTAATCCTAAAAAATGTTGAACTCTATTTTAATATTTGAAAAATCATTTAAGAAAATGAACAAGTATAATTATGCAAAGAATACCTTAATATTAATTGAAATATTTTAAAAATCACTTAAAATGAAACATATTTCTAATAACCATTGTTTAGGTTTAAACAGAAATAATCAAATATAGCAAAATGAAGAATACTATAAATAAATGAATGCTCTTTAAAAGTGCTAAGAATATGGTGATACACAGGAAAATTAAAACTAAAGTAACTTATAGATAGTAAGCTGTAATATTGTAATATTTTGCAGAAATAAGAAGATATTCTTTCAGTAGCAACAATATCGGGGTATAGGGGAATATGGGATTTTTCCTTTTGAAATAATTAAAAGTTCTACAATTGAATGAGTTGATGACAGCACAACTCTGTGATGAAAATGAAAGCCACTGAGTGTTCACATTGAATGGATTGTACAAAGTTTGGGACTGTAGAACTGTAGAACACAGAACATCCAGTGGTAGATGATGGATTGTGGCTACAGGACAAATATGAGAATGTTTTCTCATGAACAGTAAAAAATAAATAATACTAATATAGGGTGTTAATATTTATGTGGGTTGGGGGAAAAATACACCAAATGTAAGATACAGGGCTATAGTTCATAATAATATATTGATGATGCTCTTTCATGGTTTGTAACAAATATTTCAAAAGGCAAAATTTTCACAGTGGGGAATTGTATGAGAGACTTGTATGATGATATGCATATTTATACTATAATTTCACAAATTTTAATACACACTTATTGATTATATATGTTCATGTATGAATGAAATACTTCAATAAAATTATTTAAAAATCACATGAAGGGAAACAAATCTGTAATAACAAATGCTTAAGTTTAGGAAGAGATAAATATAGGAAAATGAAAACATACTTTCTTAAATACACATGGGATAGTAGAGAAAATTAAAACTGCAATTCCAGATTGCATAGCAGCATTTCTTTTTTTTAATAAATCAATTTTATTGTTACATATTAATAAAATATAAATCCATCCAAAGAGTACAATCAATAGTATTCAGTGTAATCACATATTTGGGCCTTCATCACCCGAATCATTCACAGAGCACTTTCATTATTCCAATAATAATAATAAATAAAAAACAATCAATCAAACAAAACTTATCACCTCTCAATCTCTGTATGCCTCGCTTGCTGTACATAGCTGCTATTCTCTTTCCTTCTTTCTGTATTTTGTAAAAACAGTCTTACATATGCAGTATCCCCCATATTCATGTTTTACCTGAAGTTTTACTGTCTTATACAGACCTATGTTAGAGTTTTTAGCTTTCCTTCTATGCAGGTGCTTGAGGTAACAGGGATGAAGTAGTCTTTGAGCACAGAACTCTCACAAATTCAATGTAGGTGATGATTTAACAAATAGTAATCGTTGCAGTGGCTCTTTGAGGAGGAACCTTTATGAACCACAATGAGAGAGCATTTAACTAGGGTTGAGAATGAGGATAAAGAAGAAAAGCTTCCTGGAGGAAGTGACTAAGTTAGGAATTATAGCAAAGGGACTATTTTACATGTCTTAATTTTGCTATTTATAACCTAGTCTTGTCAGATTTCATTTCCTCTAAAAAGCATAGTCCAATCCACCTTAGGGTATCTAATTAGCAAACTCTCTAAATAGAAATATTTCCTCTTTGCAATTTGTATCTCTACTCATTATTTATATCCTAAAATAAGAGTTTTGTTTCAAATAAAATTTTCTTCCCTGCACACTAGATTTAGACATGTTTTGAATTCTGACATTTTACCTTATAGTGTTCTGTACTTTGGTGTGAATTATTTGTATGATTTAGTCAATGTTTCTCAATTCCAGTAAATTATGTGGTTTCTTATTATAGAAACTATTGGATTCACCATGAAATACGGAGTACCAAAAAGTGCAACAGGCATGGAGTAAACACTAAGTAACTCTTAGGAAATAAAAGTAAAGATCAGATTGAACAAATGAAAATTTGGCAAAATAAGAATATTGGAAATTTCTCTAAAAATAGAGTACCTTACTTAAATAGAAGGAATACACATAATGTTATATGGCATATAAAGGTAGCTATAAAATATTCATATCACTAAAAGTTAGTAATAATATGTGCATTAAATAATTTGAGGCAACTCTGCACAATATTTTATGATTTGAGGTATAAAACTGTATGCATGTGTGCCTGTGTGGGCACATGTATATAAGCATATATATTTAAAACAATCTTTATTTTTCAATCTTTCCAGGGACTCTTTCCATCCTAGGTCCATCAACTACAAAATAGGGGATTTAACATGGTAATCACAAATGTGTAAAACAAAGGGATCATTTTGACATCATCTGGTGAGTGGGAAGACTGGGCCAAAAATACATGAAGATCATAGTTCTCTGGAAAATTGCAACAAACAGTGAAGTGAGGTGGGCAGGTGGAGAAAGCTTGTAAACTACCCTAAACCAAGTGGATCTTTAAAGTTGAGAAGTCAGTCCAAGGAAGCCAAAAAGGGTGAAAAATACCATACCATTTACTTGTGTATCAGAAAAAGAAATGGGGTAAAGAAGAGGTAAATCAAAGAAGAAATGATTACTTTCATTTGACCCACAGAAACATAAATGGAATGTTAATGTTTTTTTTAATAATTTTTTTGTTACATATCCCTTCCCTTTCTGCTTGCTCTTGGTGTGTGCTCATTTTTTTGTTGTTGTTGTTTTTCTATGACTGTTTTGTCTCCCCCCACTGCAGTGACACGCCGAGTCAGCTCACTGCACAGTCGGCTTGCCTTGCTTGTGGGCAGGTCTGCTTCCATTCCTGGGTGGCTTTTGCTCCATTTGCAGGTGGCTCACCCTGCCTGTGGCAGCTTTGCCCTGCCCGTGGTGGCTTTACCCTGTCTGTGACAGCTGCACCCTACTTATGGTGGCTTTGCCCTACCCATGGCAGCTTCACACTACACATGTGGATTTTGCCCTGCCCATGGTGGCTCTGCCCTGCCCACAGTGGCGTTGCCTTCTCAGGCAGTCTGCCTGCTCAGAGAGGTCCCTGGGAACCGAACTCAGGGCCTCCCATGTGGTGTACTGTGCCCTATCCACTGTGCTACAGCCAGCCCCTGTTAATGTTTTATGTATTAGAGCATCCACCATTCCCACAGGTAAACTCCAGCCATGAGCATGGAGCACACCCTGCTGGACATGTTGACTGTATAGAGCAAAGGGTTGCTAATAGCCTTGTACCTATCAAAGGCCATCACTGCCAACAGAACACTCAGAATCTGCAAAGATACAGAAGATTAAGAATTAAGTACACAAATATATAAGGAACTGATCTGTTCTTGGCAAAGAGGTCCACGAGCATCTTGGACCCAGTTATGGAATAGCGGAAGTGGATGAGGGAAAAGCACATTGGTGTGTGAAGCTGGAAATACAATCTAATTAGACTGATCATTCCAAGGTTTGCCAGAATATTAATGAAATAATTAGAATTACGATGAATAGGGTCTCTTTGATCTCAAAGTTAGTAGTTACTGCCAAGAAAAGGAGTTCAGTCAAGGTGGAGAAATTTCCCCTTTCTTTTCTTCTTTGTTCTCATTCTAAAATATTGCAAAAATGGTCAAGAAATAGTTGATCAATATGTAACTATCTGTACGTCCACACTCTATTATGTGTAAAGCAGAAAGTGCTATTTTTCTTTAAATTTTCTTATTTATCCTCAAAAAATACCCAGGCAAGTAAGGTATTTAAAGAGGCATTGTTTTCTGATTGAATTTTTTTTAAAAGTCTGAGATAGGAAGTAAAGATACTTTAATTCTAAATCTAGATGTCATTCATGAGATATGCGATGTGCTTGACTCTATTGCCTTTTCATAGGCAGAAGATTTGACTGACCTGAAAGCTCATTCCATATGTAAAATTACACTAATGTGAAGTAAACACCAAAGCTAAGTAGACAGGGCAAAATGATACAGTATTGAATATCCCATATATATGAGAATGAATAAATAAATGGGCACCAAAAGTGATCATATTTATTTCATTCTTCAAGAAACAAGAGTGATTTTAAAGCCTCAGCAAGAAAGAGCATATCACTGACAGTGATATTGTGTATAAATTATTAAATATAATTATTATGTCAAAGTTTTTGTTTTATGGTGTTTTAGTGTTAACTGAAACATGAAGCATGTTTTATTGAACTTTACTGAGTTTTTTTTTTCTTTATTTTCCCCTGCATTGGCTCCCTCATCTGTTTGCTGGTTGTCTGCTTGTTGTTTGCTTGTTGTTTTTGTTCATTGTCTGTTTTTTTTTTCTCTCTCTCTCTCTTTTAGAGACACTGGGAACAGAACCTGGAACTTCCCATGTGGGAGGTGGGCGCTCAACTGCTTAAGCCACATTAGCTCCCTACTGTTACTTTTCATCACTTCTTTTTCACAGCATTTATAACCCAATTGTGTGGCTGTTATAACAACATCTCTTAACAAATTAACCAAAATTCTATGAAGAAATGGGAACAACAGAATTTTTTTTTTTTGAGCTGCCAGGGCCTGAGATTATGTATGTAGGAAGCCGGCACTCAACCACTGAGCCACATTGGCTCCCCTGAGTTGTTTTCTTATTCATTTGTTTGCTTGCTGTTTTTTTTTTTTTTTTAGGAGTCACCAGGGACGAACCCAGGATCTCCTGTATGGGAAGCAGGTACACAACCACTTGAGTCACATCATCTCCCAACAACAGAATTTAACAAATGTACTTGCATCTCTTTGGAATTTCCATTCATGTTTCTAGTGAAAGTTAAAATGGGAAGGGGAACAATAAATATTTTGTAAATATATAGGATTCCATTTCTTGTATATGTGTGTGGATGTGTTTATATGTTTGTGTGGTATGTTTGTATCTCTCTGTTGCTATATAAAAATTAGGATGTGGTTTTTTGTCTTATTTTAATTTTTTCTAGAATTAAATATTTTGATATGTGGCCCATATGGACTTGAATTTACAAATATTTACACATATTGGTTCTTTTTATGTGGAAACTCAGTTTAAAAACCAGAACAAATCAAACTAATAAGTAGAGTGATATCACTTTCTCAGAGGTAAAATAATGGCTTATTTAGGAATCTTGGTTAAAATATTAATTAGTAAAATCTATGCTTCATGCAAATGAGGTCAAACAAATTCACATAGCTCCAATAAGAAAATATTGTTTGGACATTAGATTTCAGAATTTATTTAATGGAGTAAGTAGATATAAAATAATGCATTATAGATTCCTCAATAGTTGACCCCACACTTTTCTTAAAAAATAAATGTGTTTTTTTCCTATATTCCTTAGATTTGGCAACTCAGAACTCTGCCTGAGTTGAGCAAGTCTTTCTCTACATGGATCTAATGACATTTAGATCTAATGACATTTATCTAATGACATTTGGGACTTAAGTCTCTAAAGCCTCTGCCTGCCTTCTTCTGTGTTAGGCAAACAGGAGATTAATTAGATTTCTGGTTCTGTGTTTCCCCCCAGAAAATGCTGCAAGAGCTTTAGGAAAGACTGAACTTTTAATTCTTCACTCTTGTCACCTAATTGATCCATGTCTGGAAGGGAACAGAAGTGATTTTAGTGTAATGTTTCACTACGTTGAATCTATACTCTTCCTCCAGCCCAAAGAGACAGCTTATGAAATTCATTAGCTTCCCTGTTTAAAGACTTTAATTTCTTTTTCATTGTTCATCCTGTTTATTCCATTTATGAAAGAGTCTCCCTCATGTCCCCATTTAGAAATCTTACAACTCTTCAATGTTTATCTTAAATGCAACTTTTTTCCTTAAGTGTGGCTGATTGACTTTTCCCAGTCGTATGCAATCCACACTCAGTTCAATGATTTTATGAAAGTATAGTATCCACTACTGTTTTAATTTCCCAGCTTCTAAAATAAATGACAGAAAAAAGTTTGCTTTTAAAAATGGGTATGTATTGGCTTATGGTCTTGAGGCTAAGAGAAGTGCAAAATTGAAGTGTCAGCAAGGTGATGCTTTCTTTCCAAAGACTGTGGCATTCTGTGGCTGGTTGCAGGAGAAACTTGGTCCTTAGCTTTTGTGTCCCCTGGCTTCTATGTCTTTTTGATTGACACTCTGCCTATAAAGTACTCTAGTAATTTGGATTAAAGCACAGAACAACTCAATGGGGCCACACCTTAACTGAAGTAACATCTTTAAGAGATCTTATTTGCAATGGGTCCACACACACCAGAATGTGGACCAAGATCAAGAACATATCTATCTAGTCCCCAAAAAGACATGTTCTTCTCACAGCAAAATGCATTATTTCCATTACAATATCCCAACAGACTTAAGTCATTTCAGTAACAATGCTAAGTATGAAGTCTCATCAAAATCGGTTACGAGTGCTGTCCATTCTAGGGCAAAATTCCCCTCTGTGGACCTGTGAATCTTTGAAAATAATTTATTTGTTTCCAATAGGAAATTGTGGAACAAACATATGGTAGACATTCCCATTCCAGAAGGGAAAAATTGGGAGGAAAACAAGAGTCCCAACATGTTTTCAGCATGTCCCAAAGAAGTTGAACTGAGATGTGCAAACTTCATTAGGTTTCCAGGTCTCACAGTCATCTATGGATCGATGTTTTGTGTTCCAAGCTGGATGGAGTGGCAGCCCTACCCTTCCAATAGCTTGTGTAGCACTAAGGCTCTCCCTGAATACTAGGGTGAAGGCCCTACCTTCTCTAAGCATTGGGAGATGGACTAGTCTCCACAAATGCCAGTACACAGGTCCCAGGCTAAACATTGAGTTTTCAGTCAGGGTCTCTGAAAATGCTGGGGTATTCTTCCTGACAAATGGGGCACAAGATCTGATCCCTCCAAGCACTGTGTTAGAAATGGCCTTCCCAATTTGAGCACAGGAGTGGACCTGACCTTTCCACACAGGAGTGAGCCCAATGTCTTGGCTTGAGGAAATCTCTTCAGTCAAGGTCTCAACTTTCATAACTTTGCCCTTGAAGTCATTCTTTCTTCAATTCATTCCTTCTCTGTCTTTTTCACTCTAGGCTGTCAGTGGTTCTGCTCATACAAATTTCACAAAATCCTTGTTGGCTTTGTGTAAGGTTCACAGGGATCCAAACCATCAGACAGAAGGACTTTCCACAGATCTGTTCTGGACCTACAACACCAATCCTGGCTTCCATTGAAATAGCTAACTAGATCCATGTCCATTCAGAACCTATTTGGCAAAGTATCTTTCATTTAAACCCTCACATGGAGCCATGTCTTCTGAGGACTATCTTCCTGAGAACTCAGGGAGGTCCTTGATATAGTTGATTCCCATTGTTTAAGCAAAGCTATTATATGGTGTTTGGTTTAGCAGCTGGGAAAGTAAAATAGTTTTTGGTTCCAGAAAGTGAGGTGCTGCCATTACACTACTGAATAGACTAAGAATTTTCCAAACCTCACTTAATGGTTTCTTTGAGCTTAATAATTCAGTTCTCAGTTTATCCCCTTCTTCTTGCATTTTACTATTAGCTAGCTGCAAGGAGAAGATGGGGTGGGCCTTCTGCACTTAACCTGGAAATCTCCTCAGCTAAATACCCAAGTTCATCTCTTTAGAATTTTACTTTCAAACCAACATCCAGAGCACAATTTTGCCAAGTTCTCTGCCAATTTATAGAAGTATTGCCTTTCTTCCAATTTACAATAACACATTAATCATTCTCTTCTAAGACCTCATTGGAAGTAACTTTATTACTATAGCTATTTCCACATTTTAGTGTTCATTTCAGGCTTGACCTGGCAATCTCAGCAGGAACCTGAGCTAACCATACTTTCACACTGGCCTTACTGATATAAACTTCCATTCACCTTCCCTTTGGTAAATATGACTTTTATGTACCTCTTCAGTCAGTGCCCTTTGCTGAGTGTGCATGTGACAACTAAAAATTCACACACATACACAGACTTGGATGTTAGTTTGAATACGCTAAAAGCTAATACAAAAAGAGTCTAGGGATGAGAAATGTCAGGATTCTAAAACTGGCTGATCTTAGTCATAGCAGATTAAAGATGGTTGCAACATTTTGTCATTTCTCCCATGGAAACATTGTGTCTTTACCCCCTTCCTTTACATTTGGTCTGTTCCCTGATGGCTTTGATGAAAAAGTATGGAAGAACAAGCTCCATGTCAGCTCCATCAAAAGCCTTCAAGAAGTTACACTTACACAGATATTTATTATAGCGTAGTTCATAGTGACCAAAAACTGGAAAAAAGATGCTCATCAATAAGGAAATAGGATACTAGATTAAGACAGTTCCATAATGTGGAACATTATGTAACCATAAATTGAATGCATTAGTTTCTTCCTATTGATGTTTAAGGATTTACAAAAGACTAGGCTTGGTTGAGTAGACTAACATAGAAACAAAAATGCACCAATTTCTGGAAAGCAAATAATGACTCTACGTGGTGATAACAAAAGCTGAAGAAAAAAATAATATATAAAGACAAGCTGTTAAAATAAGTTTTCTGGGTTGTATCTTAATAGGAAGGAAACAGCATATAGAGCACAAAATTGTGAAATGAAAAGAGGAGGGGGAAAGGATCCCTTAAGTAAATAAAATAAAATTATGTCCTAAATATACTCTTATTTTAAAAATAATACATATGTATATGCTTATCCTTATTTGTATGCTTACATAAAATTATTTTTAAAGATAGAATTCTATCCCCTGATGTAAAAATTACCATATAATGTGTATTATTTAATTCTATTTTTCTAAAATAAATGTAAGGTCTTTATATTTGGTTGAATATTTTTATATTTATGCAAGTAATGAAAATTATCTGAAAGAATATTTTAAAAGTTGCTAATTAATGGATGGGAATGAAGATAGGAAAGAAAATAATATTACCAACTTTTCATTTTATTATCTTTGTGTTAAACTTTACACTTCTCAAAGAGTACCTGTTATTTATATTTTGAAAAGTAATGAAATAAAAATTTAATGTAGCTCTTATTTGATGCCTTCAAAATATTTTAAACAGAAGACTCCATTGCAAATCCTTTTCCACCAACCAACATAAAAAATTTTTGTTACATAAAAATTATATGTATACCCATATGCTCCACCTCCCACACCACCCACAACCTCCCACATATACATCCTTCATCAGTGTGACACATCACCTGTAACAGATACACACATTTTGGGGCTTTGCCCCATGCATGGACCACAGTTCAGACTGTAGACCACCCTCTCTCTCACACAGTTCTGCATGATACATGATGATATAAAATGACCTATATCCTCCATTGCAACATCACCCAAGGCAATTCCCAAGTCCCAAAAAAGCCCCTGTATTACAACTGCCCTTCCATCTCCCTGCCCCCAAAGTGTCCAGTGGCCCATGGCTCCACATGATTTTGTAATTTCTTCCATTGCATGAATCACAAGTCTATAACAGGACACCAACAAGTCCACTCTAGTCCATAGCTCTTCCCCCAATCCTGAGGAGTCTAGGATGGTGATGTCCCCTCCACCACCAAGTGAGAGGGAGCTTATATTCCATGGATATGATGGAAGAGATTATCTGGCCTGCAGTTGTAGGCTCTCTCCATTCCCCAGGATAACCATCATCCATCATCATCTCCCAACTAGGTGTCCTGGGTGAGTCCATTGAGTTGTAGCATAGGAGTTTCCTTTTCATATTTTGTTGCCATGCTTCATGTGATGATCTAAATACTAAAATACAAAATGTGCTCCTGTGGGAAACAGTTCTGAGGAAAACTCAGACAAACTAAGCAATTGCTGATAATTGTCCCTTAGGTAACCACAAGAAGCTAATGCATTTGTGTTACCCAAGATCTTTATCTACTTCTTTAGTGCATATTTGGAGGAGGTATAGTCATCCTTGTTCACATTCTTCTTATTCCTTTCCAAACTCATTTTCCCTTTAGGTGATTCTCTTTCTCCAGAGATGTCAATCCCTTCAGGGTAAACTCTGCTTAGGCAGGACCCAGAATAAACTTGCAATACATGACTGTCCATGCAGATTATGTAGTCTAACCTCCCTCCAGCCCTTTCCATTAAAACCGATGCTTGAATAATGACTTCATTATTACAAATTGGGTTGCCTTCCAAAGATTTGTATTTTACTTCAGAATGATACTCTTATAATTTAAATCAATATCTTTAGAAGAAATTTTAGGCACCAGAGGTGAGCACATGAGAAACATATATCTTGGTTGAAGGCATTCTGGGTGACCTGCTGCCACTAAATAATGCTAGGTAGACAATTGTCCACAGGCAAGACCACTATCTTCATATATTCGTTCCCTGGCCCTGAGGCATGAACTGTTAGGAAACAGAGTTCATTGAGTAATACTAGTACCAAAGTACATTATGTCTCTCTGCTGATAGAGAAGGACTAGAAGTGTCCATGTGTTGATAAAGATGTTTTGTTATAAAAGCAAGGCAGCACACTGTGAGTAACATAAAGCATAATTATTTACTGACATTCTATGAAAGCTGTTTTCTACATTGAATTTACAAATACATTTGAATATTTATTATATGTAAGACACTGCTAGAGATTGAAAACATAATATTGAAATTCTGTAGTTGCTTCCAATATGATAGTGAAAGCATTTTGATTTTGGAAAACCTTTTAGAAAATGGTCATATAATTAGTATATATCAAGTCAATTTTCAGAAATGAAACTATCTCTGTATCTAGAGCCAAGGGCATGAAACAAGACCTTACTAAGCATCTCAAAAATCATCCACACACACCATCACAAACTGATGTCCAATATAAGAGATTGGTTTGTATATTTTTTAACTATGTGGAAGCAGAATCATACAGTTTGTATACCTGACATCTTTCACTAAAACCATATTTGTAAGATTCCCTAAGTTTTTGTTTATTGTGGTAGTTCTTCCTTTTCATTGCTTTGGAGCAGTCCAATGTACAATACACTAGACATTATTTATTCAGTCTAGAGCTGGGATTAGCAATCTATGGTCCATAATATTTTATGGGAACACAATCAAGCCATTTGTTTATATGTTGTTTCTGGTTTTTGAGATTCCAAGGCAGATTTGTAAGTGTGTGACAGAGACTTCATAGCCTGCAAATCCTAAAATATGTGACCCTTAAAAAATTCATCAAATCTGATTTAATGTTAATCTTGGAAAAACTTGAGTTTATTTCTTTTTTATGTTATTGGAAATAATGCTACTGTGAATATTTTTGTACATACCTTTGGGTAGATATTCATTCAAACTACCTATTTCCATACAATATTCCAAATAGGGATGACAATTGTCCCTTGGACTACCAATGTGTAAGATCTAGGATTGATCCAGTTTTGTCATTTTAGTCATTGTATAGATATGTGATTCATGATATTGCATTGAGTGTCTTTTTTTATATATAAACTTGTTAGAAATATTAGGAAATGTGTTGGCAAATGTATTAGGAATTATGGTACTTTTTAATGATTTTTTTAAAAATTTTATCTCATCCCCCCATTGTTGTCATTTGTGCTTACTGTCTACACTCTATGTCCATTTGCTGTGTGTTCTTTCCATGTCTGCTTGTCTTTTCTTCTCATCTTCCTCTTTAGGAGGCACTGGGAACTGATTCTGGGACCTCTGGTGTGGGAGAGAGGCACTCAATAGCTTGAGCCACCTTAGCTCCCTGATCTTCTGTGTCTTTCACCATCTCTCCTCTGAGTCTCCCTTTGTTGCATCACCTTGCTGTGCCAGCTCAGCTCTTCAAGGTGGGGGCCAGTTTGCCTTTATCAGGAGGTCCCAGGAATCAAACTCAGGCCTCCCATATGGCAGACAGGAGCCCAATTGCTTGAGCCACATCCACTTCCCTGAATTGAGTTTTTAATATTTTTTTACTTGAGCCTTAATAAAGTTGTTTAACCAATTTTATGAAGTGCCTATGAAAGTTGGAATGTAAATAAGAGACCACTTAAAAGAGCTGTGTTTAAAGGTATTTGACTTTGGGATAATTCCACTATCACACTGTTATCATTTCCACTGTTATGCCAGGTCAAATCAGCTTAGATAGACTGTGCTTTCCTTTTTATAATGATGAAGAAAATAGTTTTTTTTGTTTTTTTTTCCAAAATCACTGCAACAGTGGGATGGGTTTAAACAGCATTAAAATCTTATCTATACATAGAGACAAAATATAGCAACTAGAAATAACCTTAGTGATATAGAAATTAAGCCCCTCTTTTACAGAGAGAATGAAGTCAAGCAAGGAACAGTGACTAGTCAAAGGGTACTGTGACATTGGGCACCTGGTTCAAAATGTGTTCATAAGATGGATTTCTTCAAAGGAAGTAAAAGTTGCTGGTACTGGCTTTCATGCCAACTTCCCACTAGCTGGGTCACTGAGCACTATTACTACTCATATCTTACAAATGTGGTTAAATGGGCTATCACCAGTATTTATACATCTATTTGCTGTTTTATAAAAGTACCACAATCTATCATCACTACACCATCCCCATGCTTAGGCATTTTAGTAAAAGGGTTTAAAGAAAAGAGTGTACATATACAAAAATGCCTGTAATAGTAACCCACTATATACATATTGTTACTATCATGTTTAAAATAAATGCCATTAGTCATTGGTAGATCTGTGAGAATGTTGTGAGGTAGAGAAACAGGATAAAAGGGACTAGTGGGGAATGAAGAAGGCAGGTTAAAATAGATCAAAGTCTTTTTTAAATTTTGCTTAAAAAGATACTTAGATTATATAAATGTCACATAAAAAATATAGGGGATTCCCATATACCTTGGTCCCCATATCTCTCACAATTTTCCACATTAACAACATCCTTCATTAGTGAGGTACATTCATTGCAATTTTTGAACACATTTTGGAGCATTGCCACTAAGCATGGGTTAAAATTTACATTATAGCTTACACTTTCTCCCACTCAATTATGTAGGTTATGGCAAGATTTATAATGGTCTGTATCCCTTGTTGCAATGTCATTCAGGACAATTTCCAGTTCCCAAAAATGCCCCTGTATTATACCCTTTTCTCTCTCTCCCTGCCCTCAGAACTCCTAGTGGTCACTGCCTCCACATGAAAGTCTTTTTTATGTTATATTTTCACTATGCCTGTAGAATTCCAAAGCAGAAATGTCACTACATGCCATCTTCCCAAATCTTATTTGAGTCATGTATTTCCTAAACAATGTTTACAGTAATTGGTTATTCAATTTCTACTAATAAAGGAGAACAACATGGAGATCAAATCAGTCTTTAGAGATAGGAATATATGATGTTATATGGAAAGGAGACATTTAGTTAGATGCCATGAGTCCATATTCCAAATCAGTGGCAATCCATTGAACCCCTCCATGTTGTTGGGACTTAAATATTTTAATTTTAATTTCAAACACAGTTTTCTGCCACGCTCCTGCTTATAAGTAAAAATTCAACATAGTATGGGTTCATTAAGAAAATATGGTGAAGGAGGAAATCCTTAAAGCTTTTTGTCTAGACAAGCATTCTCCATAGGTTTTTCTACTTCTACATTTTCCCTTAATGTATCCTTGTGTTACATAAAGAAATTCCAATTGACATGCAGAGTAGTTTCTTGGGCTTTATTCCCTACTGAAATGTTTTCACACAGGGCATTTTATAAGGAAAACTCTCAAGTCTATACATTCAATGACTTTCAGCTTGTAAAATTACATAATTAGGAGTATTCTTGAGTCTTGTATGGGCTTTCAAATATGTGTCAATATCCATGTTTTCTATAAGGTGATTTGGTGCATAGCCCATCAAAAAGAGCCAGATAAAGTAGGAAAATATCAAGGAATTCCAAGAATAATCTTTATTTCCCCCAAATAATTAATATTCATTTCTTCACACATCTATAACTTCCAGTTACCATCAGTATATATAATTCCTTACACATTTAAAAAAGATTATATTCAAGGCACATACTATACCCTCAGTTAGTTTTGTTTTAACTATCATGCATAAATACTTAAAATAGTACTGAAGTTTTGGTTATATCAATTATTTGTTTATTTTCTATTTTGTGTCTTAGGCATAGTGCAGATTCTTTGGATAACAGGAATAAAAATCTTAGACCTTGACCACAAAATGTTAACAATAATCATATTGTAAAAAATGATTTAATAAGCAGAACAATATTTTTAAATGCCCTGAGGGGAGGATTATTTGTGAATCCAAAAGGAGGATTTATTCCTAGCTGAGAATGGAGAAGAAGAGAAGGAAAAGTTTCTAGAGGAAATGATGGAAAAATTATGAATTACCGTTCAAGGATATATTTTCCTGAGGCCCTTCCTTTTGTTCTTTATATCCTAGGTATGTTGAAATTCATTTCAACTAAAAAGGCACAATTATGTCTTCCTCATTTCTTTTCTAACAGCCAGTCCCTCTGAATAAAATCCTTTCTTATACCCTCATTGCACCTTTACTCATCCTTCATATCCAAGACAAAATTCCTCTATTCATGGAAGCCTTCCTTCTCTCCATAATAAATTCATATTTTTCTTTGGATTTATAGCACAAAGCCTTTTATTTTATAATGATTTACAGGTTTTGATAATTATTTGGATGCTTATTATTAATGTTTGTTGTTACTTCTACTAGATTGTAATATTCCTTAGTATGAAACTACTGGAATCACCCTGAAATAGAATACTAAGCACCAAAATTTACAAAAGCTATTTAATAAACACTCAGTGCATCTTAGAATAACTGATATACTATATAACTGAAGGTAGAAAAATAAAAATATCACATTACAGAAAAAGGCAGCTAAGTTTTTGACAAATAGGAAGTAGTATACATTAATTCAGTATCTGTAATGCAACATTTCCATTTAGGGAAGCTCAAAATGCTGATATGTTTAGAATTTTGCACAAACATGTTTATTAAATAAGTCTTTGAAACAACATTTTTCCTCATGTATTACCAGTTAATTTAAACCCACAATGATTTTAACAACCATGGCTCTCTCTATATCTATTATTATATATATTAATATATATATTTAAACCACCTTATATTTTTCACTCTTTGCAAGGCCTCTTTTACATCATTGTTTCTTAGACTATAAATTGGAGGATTTAACATGGAAATCACAAAGGTGTAAAACAATGAGGTTATCTTGTCTTCATCTAATGAGTAAGAAAAACTGGGCCAGAAATACATGAAGAGCATAGTTTCTTGAAAACTAGTAAATGGCATTTAAATGGGATCTGCAGGTAGAGAATGCTTTGAATCTCCCGTCAGCCAAGTGAATCTTTAAAACTGATAGGATGAGATAACATTAAGACACTATAACTCCTGAAATGGTACTCAGTCCAATGAAGCAAAAAAGGGTAAATATCACTAATTCATTGACCTGTATATCCGAGCAAGATAGCATCAATAAAGGGGGTTTATCACAGAAGAAGTGATTTATCTCATTTGACCCAGAGGAACATAAACATAAAGGTAATGTCGTATGTATCAGAGTATCCACCATTCCCATCAGGTAAACCACAGCCATGAGCATGGAGCACACCCTGCTGGATGAGTTGACTGTCTAGAGCAAGGGGTTGATAATGGCCTTGTACCTATCAAAGGCCATCACTGCCAGCAGGAGACACTCAGAATCTACAAAGATACAGAACATGAAGAATTGCAGAACACAACCATAAAAAGGAATTGATTTGTTCTTGGCAAAGAGGACCATCAACATCTTGGGCCCAATTGCTGTGGCATATCAGAGGTCACAGAAGGAGAGATGGCTGAGGAAAAAGCACATCAGTGTGTGAAGCTGGGAATCCAGTCTAATTAAAATGATCATTACAAGGTTTGCCAGAATATTAATAAGATAAACTACTAGAAGTATGGTGAATAGGGTCTCTTTGATCTCAGAGTTAGTAGTTATTCCCAAGAAAATGAATTCAGTCAAGGAAGAGCAATTTTCCCTGTCCATTCTTCTTTTCTAATGCTCTGAACTGTTGCAAAAATGATCAAGAAAATAGTAGATCCACAGTTAACTATCTGGACATCCACAAGCTATTTTCTGTAAAGCAGAACTTTATTTTCTTCTGTAAATTTTCTTCTTTATCCTCAGAAAATATCCAGACAAGTGTCACTTTTAAAGAGGTGTTGTTTTCTTATTGAAAAATCAAAAAAGTTTGAGAC